>SJYV01052994.1:140702-150854 GCA_006410875.1 Neotragus pygmaeus | reverse complement strand
TCGCATATTAAAAAGCAGAGATATTACTTTCCCAACAAAGGTCTATCTAGTCAAGGCTATGGCTTTTCCAGTGGTCATGTATGGATATGAGAGTCAGACTGTGAAGAAGGCTGAGCGCCGAAGAATTGATGCTTTTGAACTATGGTGTTGGAGAAGACTCTTGCTAGTCCCTTGGACTGCAAGAAGATCCAACCAGTCCATCCTAAAGGAGACCAGTCCTGGGTGTTCATTGGAAGGACTGATGCTGAGGCTGAAACTCCAATACTTCAGCCACCTCCTGTGAAGGGTTGATTCATTGGAAAAGACCCTGATGCTGGGATGGATTGGGTGCAGGAGGAGAAGGGGACGACAGAGGATGAGATGGCCGAATGGCATCACCGACTCAATGCACATGAGTTTGGGTTAATTGCAGGAGTTGGTGATGGACAGTGAGGCCTGGCGTGCTGTGATTCGTGGGGTCGCAGAGTCGGACACAACTGAGAGACTAAACTGAACTGAATGCGGCAAGATACCATGATTAGCTTTTTTAATATTTAGTTTTAAGCTGGCTTTTTCACTCCCCACCTGCACCCTCATCAAGAGATTTTTTAGTTCTTTTTCACTTTCTGCCATTAGAATGGCATTATCGCTTCTGAAGTGGTTGATGTTTCTCCCACCTATCTTAATTCCTTGTAACTCATCGAGCCTGGCATTTCTCATGATGTGCTCAGCATACAGATTAAACAAGAAGGGTGAGAGCAGACAGCCCTGTCATACTCCTTTCTCAATCCGGAACCAATCAGTTTTTCCATACAGGGTTCCAACAGCTGCTTCTTGACCTGCATACAGGTTTCTCAGGAGACAGGTAAGATGGTCTGGTATTCCTGTCTATTTAAGAGCTTTCTACAGTTTTTTATGATCCACACAGTCAGGTGGCACTAGTTGTAAAGATCCCCTCTGCTATTGCAGGAGACATAAGAGACACTGGTTCAATCCCTGGGTCAGGAAAATCCCCTGGAGAAGGAAATGGCAACCCACTTAAGTATTCTTGCCTGGAGAATCCCATGAACAGAGGTGCCTGGCAGGCTAGAGTCCATAGAGTCACACAGAGTCAGACACAACTGCAGTGACTTAGCAGGCACATGGTGAAAGGCTTTAGCATAGTCCATGAAACAGAGGTAGATGTTTTTTCCTGGAATCCCCTTGCTTTCTCCATGATCCTGAAAATGTTGGAAATTTGATTTCTGGTTCCTCTGCCCTGTCTAAACCCAGTTTAGATGTCTGGAAGTTCTTGGTTCAAATAATGTTGAAGCCTACTATGCAAGATTTTAAGCATAACCTTACTAGTGTGGAAGGTGAGTACAATTACCTGATGATGTGGACATTCTTTACTACTACTCTTCTTGGGAACTGGCATAAGGATTGACCTTTACCAGTCCTGTGATCACTGCTGGGTCTTCCAGATTTGCTGATATAGTGAGTGTAACACTTTGGTAGCATCATCCTTTCGGGTTTTGAATAGCTCTACTGTAATTCCATTGCATCCACTAGCTTTATTGACAGCAGTGATTCCTAAGGCCTACTTGACTTCACACTGTAGAATGTCTGGCTCTGAGTGACTGACCACACCTTTGTAGTTATCCAGTTCATTAAGATCTTTCTGTACAGTTCTTCTGTGTATTCTTTCTCTCTCTCTTCATGATCTCTTCTGCATCTACAAGGTCTCTACAGTTTTTGTCCTTTATTGTGCCCTTCTTTGGGCAAAGTGTTCCCTTGATATTTCCAGTTTTCCTGAAGAGATCTCTACCTTTCTGTTGTTTCCCTCTATTTTTATGCACTGTTCATTTAAGAAGGCCTTCTTGTCTCTCCTTACTATTCTTTGGAACTCACAGATCACTGCCTTTTGGCGGTGAAGGGGCTTATGTAATTCAGTGAAGCTATGAGCCATGCTATGTAGGGCCACCCAAGATGGACAGATCATAGTGGAAAACTCTGACAAAATATGATCCACTGGAGGAGGGAATGGTAAATCATCCCAGTATACTTGTCGTGAGAACTTCAATTAAGTATAGATGATAATATTTTGCTGTTCTTTTGTGAATAACTACTTATAAACATAGATAAAATGCAATATAGTTTAACACTAGAAAATATAATTTAATTCACTACATTAATAGGCAAAAAAAATGGTGGATCATCTTATCAGTTCAGTTCAGTCACGCAGTAATGTCCAACTCTTTGCGACCCCATGAACCACAGCACGCCAGACCTCCCTGTCCATCACTGACTCCCAGAGTTCACCCAAACCCATGTCCATCGAGTCAGAGATGCCATCCAACCATCTCATCCTTTGTCATCCCCTTCTCCTCCTGCCCTCAATCTTTCCCGGAATTAGGGTCTTTTCTTTTTTTCTTTGATAGGATTTCAACCTTTATTTTGCATCGTCAGTGAATTGCAATTACTGAGCACACTTTACAACTTCACATCATGTTAAGTCCTTTAACAGACATTACAGAAGAAAAACATAGTACTATTCCTCAAGAAAATTTTATTCCTACTGGCAAGAAAAATACACATAGAATGCTGTTGTCTGTTAGAGTGTATAGACCTGACATAACGTATAAGATATTAGAGTATTGTAAAGTAAAATAAAGTTAAAAAAAAAAGTCCCAATAAAATGAAGGGTTTTTTTTCTTATTATTAATTGGTAAAAGATAAATGCTTGTTTGGGCTTAAAAAAAAAGATATTAAGGATTTAGCGTAGTTGTAAGAAAGACTTCATAAAGGTGGGTCTTTTCAAATGAGTCAGCTCTTCACATCAGGTGGCCAAAGTATTGGAGTTTCAGCTTCAACATCAGTCCTTCTGATGAACACCTAGGACTCATCTCCTTTAGGATGGACTGGTTGGATCACCTTGCAGCCCAAGGGACTCTCAAGAGTCTTCTTCAACACCATAGTTCAAAAGCATCAATTCTTCAGTGCTCAGCTTTGTTTATAGTCCACCTCTCACATCCATACATGACTACTGGAAAAACTATAGCCTCAGCTAGACTAACCTTAATGTCTCTGCTTTTTAATATGCTGTCCAGGTTGGTCATAACTTTCCTTCCAAGGAGTAAGTGTCTTTTAATATCATGGCTGCAATCAGCATCTGCAGTAATTTTGGAGCCCCAAGAAATAAGTTTGTCATTGTTTCCATTGTTTCCCCAACTGTTTGATCTTATAAGTATATGCTAAAATGGAACTTTTTATGAAACCACAAAGAACAGAAACAATAAGTCTCATAAAACTTCATATTTTAACAAGAATCTAGTCCAACTATTTCAGAATTTGCAGAAGACATTGTATAAAACTAGTTTGATGCTCAATTCATCACCTAATATGAGGATATACAAGGGGTAATTAAAGTGTTGATCAGCTGGTTGAGAATAGTCTTTTGCAGAGATCTGTTGGATACTGTGCATTTCTTCCTGTCAGCTTTCAAGTAAAGTGGGAAGAGGATTCTTCAAGCTAATAGAGATGAAATACAAGGCAATTGCTTGATATGTATGTCCCTGGAGTTTGGAACTCACAAAGGATTAGTTTCTTAAACATGTCTGAAAAAATAAAGGTAAGAGATTGTAGCTATAGTCTCAGGGCAGCAGAGAAATTAGGTGGAATCACAGGATGGTGAAACTTCCGGTGGCATAGTTTTTTCAAAGATGCAACAAATATGAAATCATCATAAATAAGACCTTGTCCAAAAATAACTTCCTGGAGAGGGGAACAAGCAAATCAAAGAATTCCTGAAAGCACAGAAACTGAGAGTCAGGGTCATAAATTCCAAACTGAAGATGATATAGCCTGTAAGACAGGAATTGAGGTTGAAGGTTAACAGGAGGAAAGCCTCTAGATATACCAGGAATGCCCTCCAAAAAGAAAAAAGCAGCTTTGAATGTCAGGTAAGTCCACAAATTTCCAACACCGAGGCAGGAGAATACCAGCTATTTAAGCCTGTTCCTTTTTCCCCTGAGTCTCCTTTTTCTTAGAAGTGACTCTGGAGGGCCCACAAAAGCTACTGAGCAGTAGACTAGAAGAGAAGTGTTTGGAGAAAAGAAGCTGACCATGCTCCTTTCCTACTTTAATCTTCCAGGCCTGATATAAAACCAAGATGGAAAATGGGAAAAGGCTTTAGACAGAAAGTTCAAACTTCAGATTATCCCCACGTTGATAATTTAGCTACTGAAATGAGATTATTTCTGAATTTAGAAGTGACTGAAGACCAAAAGTGGCAGGAAATACCACAGGATCTACATTATATTTCATTCAAGTTCAGAGAAAGAATTAGGGCATAAAACAGGTATGATGCAAAGGAGAAGAGATGCGAATAAGGCTGTTTTCTGCTCACATTCTATTGAGTCCTGCTCCTGGTTCAAGCGTTATTATCTCATTAGATGTAGACAGAGCTTCCTATAAAATTAAACACCCATTCATGCTAAGCAAATAAACAGCAAACTACGAATATCTGAAAAAATTATTCAATCTGATACCAATCTGAAAAAAAAGTATCTATCAATTTTACAAAGGGAAACACATCCTGAATGATAAAATTTTAAGTTATTCTCCTTGAAATCAGGCAAAAGGAAAAACTAGGGTGTGTTCTGTCATTGATTATTTAGTATTAGTATAGGAGGTGGTCCTAATCTACCTAGTAAGATAACTTAAATGTATAGTAGTTAGAAATAAAAACCAAAACTGTCATTATTTGAAGGTAACAATGGCTTTTATAGGAAATGTTAAAAAGCAATAAATTGTTAAAATAAGAGTTCACAAACTTTCATATATAAGATATGTAGAAATTAATCACATCCTTATTACAGCAACAAACAGAAAATACGAATTTTAAAAAAACACATAATAGCAACAAAAAAGCAATGGGGTTCCTAGGAAAGAGTATTTTTTAAAAAGTTCATGGTGTTTAAGCAGAAAATTATTAAAATATATTAAAAGATAATAAAGAAGACCTATGCAAAAAGAGATATATACCACATTCATGAAGAATAAGACTAGATATTAAAGATGCCAAAAATTCCAATTAATCTAGAGGCATCATGAAAACCCAGTAAAAATTCCAAGATGATTTTTAAAGGAAATTAATAAACACTGAACTTTTTATATGAATGATAAAGGGTAAGGAATGCCAAGATAATTTTGAAAGAGTAGAAGAAAGTGATGGTAGTAGTGGGGGCACAGGAAAGATTTTCAGTCTTTAAAAAAAAAAATCAAGTATTTTTATGAAGTGGTAACAATCAAAATCTGTCATGGTAGTAGGCAAATAGATCACTAGACCATGGAAACAGTCTAAACTAATACATGGAANAGAAGAAAGTGATGGTAGTAGTGGGGGCACAGGAAAGATTTTCAGTCTTTAAAAAAAAAAATCAAGTATTTTTATGAAGTGGTAACAATCAAAATCTGTCATGGTAGTAGGCAAATAGATCACTAGACCATGGAAACAGTCTAAACTAATACATGGAAATTTTATAAATATTAGAGGTGGCATTATAGATTACTATAAAAGGATAAATTATTCAGTAGATGATAGATTATCTACACAAAAAAAAATTGAATGTCTATGCAAAAATATCAGTAGATTAATGGCCAAAAGATAATAGACATATATTTAAATGTTTAGAAGAAAATAGAGGTGAATAACTTTATTATTTCAAGGAATTTTTAACAAGGCACCAAATTATAAATTTAAATATTAAATTTAATATTTAAATTAAAATTTATGAATTATAAATATTAAAATTCATAAATTTGAGTATATTCAAAATAAAAATGTCAGTTCATTAAAAGATACCATTAAAGAGGAAGAGACACCACAGAATGGGAAAAAATACTTGAAAACCATTTTAAGTGGCATAAAATTAGATCCTATCATATACATAAAATATTACTAAATCAACAGAAGACCAAGAGCCATGAAAAGAATGGGCAAAACATGTAAACAAATAAAGAAAGAAATAAAAATGACCAATAAACATAGAGGAAAATGTACAACCTTAGAAAAAATACAAATTAAAATCACAGTAAAATATCATTCTTATTAAGAATTACAGAATTTTTTTAAAAAATCTAACAAATCTAACAATATCTAGAAGAACACTGAGATTTTTTTGCACCATTCTTTTTGGGAGTATAAATTGATACAACTACATTGGAAAACCAATTGCCAATATTTTATAAAGTTAAAAATGCACAAATTCTACAGATCAATAAATTCACTTCTTGGTAATTTCTCTGAGAATCTCTAGTATACATGTAAAATGGTTAGATGAGCATTTGTACCAAGTCCATACAGAAATAGAGCGGTACTCTTTTAAACAACCCTTTCCAAGAAGAATGAATAAATTGTGACATATCTACAAGATAAAATACATCAGTGAAAACTATTTCACTCAACTTACTTCTTGGTAAAGAATCCACCTGCAATGCAGGAGACCCCGGTTTGACTCCTGGGTCAGGAAGATCCTCTGAAGAAGGGATAGGATATCCACTGGATACTGGATAGGATATCCAGTATTCTTGGGCTTCTCTTGTGGCTCAGCTGGCAAAGAATCTGCCTGCAATGCAGGAAACCTGGGTTTGATCCCTGGGTTGGGAAGAGCCCCTAGAGAAGGGAAAGACTACCCACTCCAGTATTCTTGCATGGATAATTCCATGAACTGTACAGTCCATGGGGTCGCAAAGAGTCAGACACAACTGAGCTACTTGCACTTTTACTTTCACTTTCAGACTCATACAAACACCATCGATGGACCTCAGAAACAAAATTCTGTCTGAAAATTGTACATTCAAGAATACTACCTATGTTAATGGTTCTACTAGAATCAGAAAACATAGAGAATTTAACAAAATGAATTGTTAACAACAATTTAATGAAGTTATTTAAAAAGCAAAAAGGGGACTCCTGGAATACAGTAGTAAGAGTAGGAAGTACCTAGATTCCCTGGGGCTGTGGGAACAAAACTGAAACTCAGACCTTGGAGGAAGTGGCCTAATTGATACATTGTTTGCAAAACAAGAAGGACCCCATAAGGCAGGGATCCAAACCTTTAATGTGACAGGCATCTATGGCTGCTGCCTAACCTCTGAGGCAGCAGCAACAAGGCTGCTTCTGGGAAGGTCAAAACTGCAAACTGGATTTAGCTGCTGTTTGTAGAAGGAACTCCAGTACTTTGGCCACCTCATGCGAAGAGTTGACTCATTGGAAAAGACTCTGATGCTGGGAGGGATTGGGGGCAGGAGGAGAAGGGGACGACAGAGGATGAGATGGCTGGATGGCATCACCGACTCGATGGACGTGAGTCTGAGTGAACTCTGGGAGTGGGTGATGGATAGGGAGGCCTGGCATGCTGTGATTCATGGGGTCCAAAGAGTCGGACACGACTGAGCAACTGAACTGAACTGCTGAACTGAACTGAACTATGGAAGGAACTGATGCTGTACCATGAAAGCAATTGTCAATCTAAGCGTCACAGGGACGGGAAGCAAACAAGAAGCAAATCCCTATTTTCTCCAACCTGCCAGTCTCACTCTAGCACCTCTAATGGCACAGCCCAACAGGGAACCAGCTGGTGAAGCAGAAATCCCTGCCCCAGCATCATACAGCAAAATGTTAAAAGGTTTGGCAAGAGTTGAGAGATAACTGTTGAATAACTGACCAGTATTTAATGTTTAATACCTACCAAACAAAGGACATGAGTTTGAGTAAACTCTGAGAGATAGTGAAGAATATGAAAGACTGGCGTGCTGCAGTCCATGGGGTCACAAAGAGTTGGATACAACTTAGTGACTAAACTACAATAATAAACAATATTTTGGGCTTCCCAGGTGGCACTAGTGATTAATAAACTGCTTGCCAACTTGAGTCCAATCCCTGAGTTGGGAAGATCTCCTGGAGAAAGGCATATGGCAACCCACTCCAGTATTGTTACCTAGAGAAAGAAACTCATGGACAGAGGAGCCTGGTGGGCTACAGTCCATTGGGTTGCAAAGAGTCGGACACAACTGAAGGGACTTAGAACACACACAAACTGTATTTTATATTAAATATATATGCAGTAAATGTATAAAGAAATACATGAGAACATAATATTCAAAATTCAAAATAGAGACTGCCTCTGACAGCTATAGAGAGAAATGTGATCTGAAAAGGTACATAGAGTTCTTTTGTCCTTTTCAAGCTGGATAGTGCATTTCTAAGTATCTTATTCTCTAGGCATATAGGATACCTGAAGTATTTTATTTAAAAATCAACCATGGGATGCAGTCCTTTTGTGGAAAGGAAGAAAATGAAAGACATATACACATCTAAATCTAAACCTGTGAGGCTACCATCTTGTCCCATGGTTAATGTTTTGTTTATATGATAAACTTAAAAGTTTCTACATTGTGGTAACCATTGGAACATAAATTCAGATTAAATGAGTGTTTTGACCTGGTACTAAAAGGCAGGTTTTCAAATCTCCTCTATAATGACATTTGCTCCTGGGAAGAAGGACAAATTGTCCATGAAGTCCCCATCTGCTTGTCTGAGGAACATCTGTGATGATGTGGACTCTATTTTAGGTGGCAGTAATGCACCTACTAGTGAAATTATCCCTCCTCAGTAATAACATCTACTGGCAAGATAAAGATTTGAAACAACACTTATTTCAGGTTGTTTAAAAATGGAACCTTAAAAACACATTTAATTTTTTTATTCAATGTTTGTAACTTTTATCTGACATTATACAGATTTATTTTGACAACCTATTTAGCTGTTGACAAATCTGTTTTGCTTTCTTGTTAGTGTATTTTAAAGGTTTATGTTGAATATATTTTGTATAAATTTCATGATACAAAAACAAACATCAGGAAAACTGCATCTTTAAAATATGTTTACTTTCATAATGCTGCTTGGAACATGAGCACTAATAAATTTTTTTAATGCTTTTATTAGAAACCAATTCAGACTTGTAGAACAAAAATTGTTTGTGTCACTATATTTAATACATTCATGGAAGAGAGATGCCTCCCAACATGCATCAGTTACCAAAAAAAGTTAATTGTACTTCACAAATATCTCAATTCCATCCACTTTTCTTTATTCTCACTGCCAATAACTTAATAAAATCTCTCCATCTTCTCTATCTTGGACTACCACCTCAGCCTCACCAGTGACAGTGTCTGGTACATAATGGATTCTTTCTGGAACAAAACATCTGATCAGTATCTGTGTAAATGTTAGCAAATAACATTTGTATCTGCAACATTTATTAAATATCTGCTATTTGCTTGATGTGATATTACATAAAAAGAAAGCCAAAAATAAAGTAATAAGATAAATAAGAATAAAATATCAGAAAAAATTTCCCACAAGAGCTTTGGTTTGGTAACTTAATTAGGTAAAATGTAAAAAGTTTCCTGACTCTACCAGTGACTATATATAATAGCAAAGCATGAAAAACATGAAAGCACTCATATTGAGAAGTATTACTGTTGCAGGAAAGAGAGTCGAGTGAAACAGGATGGTCACAGCCCCAGGTCACGTCCAAGTCCCTTGGACTGCTGCCAAGTATGGGTTCTTGGCTTCGCATAGGAAAGAATTCAAGTTAGAGCTTTAGTAAAGTAAAAGAAGGTTTATTTGTGGAGAAATACACTTTATAGACAGAGTGTGGGCCATCTTGGAAGGCTAGAGGCACCAGGATATACGGTTGTCAGTTTTTATAGGGGTGGGTAATTTCATGAATGGGAGCAGTATTTCACATATTTAGGGGAAAGGGTGGGGATTTCCAGGAATTGGGTCACTGCCCACTTTTTGACCTTTATGGTTGACCTTGGAACTGTCATGGCAGCTATAAGTGTGTTGCTTAGCTTACTGTTGTGTTACAATAAGAGTATACTGAGGCTCAAGATCCAGTGGAAGTTGACTAGTCTGCCATCCAGGACCTGGAACTCTCTTGCTTTTTCCATGATCCAGCGGATGTTGGCGATTTGATCTCTGGTTCCTCTGCCTTTTCTAAAACCATTAGGGAGTTCATGGTTCATGTATTGCTGAAGCCTGGCTTGGAGAATTTTGAGCATTACTTTAATAGCATGTGAGATGATTGCAATTGTGTGGTAGTTTGAGCATTCTTTGGCATT
>SJYV01052994.1:30533-136746 GCA_006410875.1 Neotragus pygmaeus | reverse complement strand
ATTGATGCTTTTGAACTGTGGTGTTGGAGAAGACTCTTGGGAGTCCATTGGACTGCAAGGAGATCCAACCAGTCCATTCTGAAGGAGATCAACCCTGGGATATCTTTGGAAGGAATTATGCTAAAGCTGAAACTCCAGTACTTTGGCCACCTCATGTGAAGAGTTGACTCATTGGAAAAGACTCTGATGCTGGGAGGGATTGCAGGCAGGAGGAGAAGGGGACGACCGAGGATGAGATGGCTGGATGGCATCACGGACTCGATGGACATGAGTCTCAGTGAACTCCGGGAGATGGTGATAAACAGGGAGGCCTGGGGTGCTGCAATTCATGGGGTCGCAAAGAGTCGGACACGACTGAGCGACTGAACTGAACTGATCCTGGACCTACTTGGTTCTAATCAATTAGAACCAAACTAATTGCCATGTTCTCAGGCTACATCATTCCTTTAAAGTTGGTGCCCTTTTGTTGTCACGCATATAGGGTTATCATTACCATGTTTCTAATTTCCATATATATGCATTAATATACTGTATTGGTGTTTTTCTTTTTGGCTTACTTCACTCTGTATAATAGGTTTCAGTAATTAACTTCCAATTAAAATAAATAAATTTATATTAAAAACAAAATAAATTTAAAAAATTAAATAAAGCTGATGCCCTGCCTCCCTTCCTGTCTCAGTATGTGATATTACTACTCCTCACTATGGGTGAGGAATTCAATTCAGTTCAGTCTCTCAGTCATGCCTGACTCCCTGCAACACCATGGACTGCGGCACACTAGGTTTCCCTGTCCATCACAGGAGAGGGGTTCAGGGCTGAACTCACTATCATCTCCCCTTCTCACAGGAGTGGGTCTGTAACATATCTATTGGTGGTGCTAAGTCACTTAAGTTGTGCCCAACTCTGCAGCCCCATGGACTATAACCAGCAAGCTCCTCTCTCCATGGAATTCTCCAGGCAAGAATATCTTGGAGTGGGCTGCTATGCCCTTTTCCAGGGGACCTTCCAGACCCCGGGACTGAACTCTTGTCTCCCTGAGGTTCCTGCATTGCAGGCAAATTCTTTACCACTGAGCCACCAGGGAAGCCTTCATGTAACAATTCTACTATGAGACTCATTTACAGTTTCAGAAAATTGACCAGGGATGGTCACCAGACCCTAAGCTAACCAATCAAATTCCCTCTGTCAGGAATTTGGAGTTTTTACCAACAGTCACAGAAACTAGGTGTCAACGGAGCAAGACCCTATTAATATCAGTGTAGTAAAAGGAAGACCCACAAATGCTGCTTCAGAGAGCCCTAGTTCCTCCCTGGTTGATCAAATTTTCTTAGGGCTCTCTGAGATAAGTCCGCACCCATCTAATAAACTGCCCTTCATGCTAAAGCTAAGGGAGCTTCCAAAAGAATGATTCTTTAAGTATAGTAAGTAAAATATCATCTGAGTTATATGATGTAATCTGTTACCTACACTGAGCCAAGTTCAGTTGGCAACCCTGGAGAGGACCAAAACTCCATGAAGAAGGGGTCACTGAGGTAAGAATTTTGTTTGGACCACTGATAACACTGAAGAGATAGAGGAATTAAAACCTAAGAGGGATGAAGAAGGGGAAAAATGGCTTCTGTGTTATTACATACAATAAAAAAGAAAGTTTTATATTTTTAGGGGATATTTCTCATTTTTAATGAAGAAAGTAGGCTTACAAAAAGAGGTAGAAATGTAAACAAGGATCTAAAAACACATTTGTTTGATTCAGGACATTCAGTCTATAAACATTTCTTGGACATCTAACATGTGGACAAGGAAGCAGACTATTGAAACTTCAAACTTCCTCCCAATTTATGTTTATAAAGTTATATAAATTTTTCTCTCATGAGACTTTTAAACAGAGAATAGTCTAAATCCAAAAGCATTCTAACTAGTAGTTCAGAATAATGATAATTCCTTGTTTTAATTATTTAAAGACTATAATCATGAAGTGAAGTGAAGTCGCTCAGTCATATCTGACTCTTTGAGACCTCATAGACTGCAGCCTGCCAGGCTCCTCTGTCCATGGGATTTTCCAGGCAATAGTACTGGAGTGGATTGCCATTTCTTTCTCCAGGGGATCTTCCCAATCCAGGGCTCGAACCTGGGTCTCCCGCATTGTAGACAGAGGCTTTACCATCTGAGCCACCAGGGAAGTCCTAATCATGNCCAGGCTCCTCTGTCCATGGGATTTTCCAGGCAATAGTACTGGAGTGGATTGCCATTTCTTTCTCCAGGGGATCTTCCCAATCCAGGGCTCGAACCTGGGTCTCCCGCATTGTAGACAGAGGCTTTACCATCTGAGCCACCAGGGAAGTCCTAATCATGCAATCATACACTAAAAACCAGAGAGACACACATGGCAGGCAAGCCATGTTTATTCATCACCAAATGATTTACATGGATTAATCCCATAATAGAAGTCAGGAAATTGTAAATCTTAGCTAAATTTAAGCACAATCCTCCAGAGGTATTCATTGCTAGAGGGAGAAATAACATTTTTAAACAGTTTTGAAAACAAGGTTAGTAGCTAATATGATTAATATTCGAAAGCAGTCCTCTAAGACACAGCATAGACAAATCATTGATTTTTACTTTTATCTTTCTTGGGACTTCTGTAGTCACTTTTAAGATGTCTTCATGTAATCCACTCATACCAGAGAATGTTTTCAAGGATATTGTAAATAATTAACCTTCTCACAGTGGAGTTCAAGTGTCTGTCTGTGATAAAGCACTTGAACACCTCAAAAGCATAATTATAGGCATACCCTTGNTTTTAAGATGTCTTCATGTAATCCACTCATACCAGAGAATGTTTTCAAGGATATTGTAAATAATTAACCTTCTCACAGTGGAGTTCAAGTGTCTGTCTGTGATAAAGCACTTGAACACCTCAAAAGCATAATTATAGGCATACCCTTGAGAGTTGGGATATATCAAGTTCTCAAAATGAGGGTGGCTATTAAAACTGATATAGCAGCAATTAGTTATGAATTTTCTCTATTACCCAGCCTGCTGGATTGTGTCAGTGAAATATAATTCTGCTTAAAGGAGTTCACACCATTTCTGATTGCCACTCTCAATCCTCAATCTTAAATTTATTATAGTTTTTGAAAAGCAAAGCCATCAAAATTGATTTGCCTTCCTTTTTTCTTTTCTCTCACTGTTGAATCAGTTATATGCTAACATAAAGTCACATCTAAAGTAAAATTCTTTCTTATAGATAAATTATTTTTGGAGAGGAAATAATGCATTAATATTATAATAAAAAAAAGAACCTTTGCAGAATAAGGAATCATTTAACTAGGTGACTTATAATGTATGTAGATTTAATGTATTATAAATTATGGTTTTAAATGTATGAAATAAAAAGTTGAGAATTTTGTCAAATATCCAAAAGATCCATAAAGATGCCCTTTATTAAAGAAAAAATTCTGACTTTGATCTAACATGTCCTTTCACCACTAATAACTTAATATGTAATTTTAAATGCAAAATAAATATTCTTATCAATAAATAAATTCATCTAGTACTCAGGATATTTTAAAATCCTACATAGTCTAGACCTCCACCATCACTTTGACCTCATCTACCTTGTGACACCAGTTATCTCTATTCAGCTCCTTTCTCCCAATTCTGACTTCCATATTGTGTTTCAGAGACTTTGCTCATTTTTTCCCCCTCTTGTTGGTGTGCTTTTGACTATAATCACATGGCTTACTCTCTTAAATGCCTATTCCAAGTTCATCATTTTCTAAAAATACCATTTTACATATGCACACCCATGCACACACTTCTGTGATAAATTTTCCTTAGCCTACCTTTGTTTGTTTTCTATAGCATTCATCACTCCTCTGCCATGTTTGTTTCTCTATTTCATGTCTTCTATCTATAGAAGATATATTGTAATAGGGAGAAACTTATTTTATTAATTGTTGAATTCCCAGCCCTAATGTGCTGTCTGGCATTCAGTAGTTGTTAAATAATAACCCTGGGGTAAATAAATGAATTAATGATAGAAATCAATTTTTTAAATCAAATACAAGTATTGTTTTTCATGCTTGGAGTTTCAGCATTAAAATTCTTATTATTTTGTCATAAGTCTATAACCGACCTGTAAGTATTTCTCTTCTATAATAGTTTTTTATTCTTATAATTTTAATCAGGTCATAAATAAATACTAAATGCTGGAAAACACCATACCCATAGCCATCCATAGTAAACTAATTCAAGTATCAATGCATTGGTCAAAACAATAAGAAACAAAATCTAAAACCATTTCACAGACTATAACTGCTTCTCCCAGTGACCACTACCTTCCAAAACCATAACAGAAAGGAAGGAAAAAGGAAGAAAGGAAAGGGAGAAAAGGAAGAGAATTAGATGAACTTTTTAAACTAGGCATGGTGCTTTAAGGTTAACATTTTTCTGACCCCTTGTTATATCTATTATCTCTAGTTTGCATCATGTAATCTCAGATTCGTCATGTATTGAGTTGGCCAGAAAGTTCATTCATAAGAAAAACCCCAAACAAACTTTCTGGCCAACCCAACAGAAACATTCAAAAGGCAATTCACTGAATATGCAGTCTTTTAGTATGTGATCATTATAAAGGCAGTAATGACCAGTGATGGGAAAGCCAACAACTCTGTAACAGTTGAACATAATAATCTATTCCTTCCCTGGAGTATAATCTTGCATAAAAATGCTACTCTTGAACATGTATAAAACATAGCTTAATTTCTAATAGTTTTCTAAGTCATTTGATTTTTACTCATCTGTTCAGTATTTCCAATGGATAGCATGTGTCACTCATGTATGATAAGATTCAATCCAATTGAGACCCATTCTCTAATCACACCCTTTGTAAGCTGAACTTTACTTATAGTCTGTTGAATAACAAAGCTCTAGCACCTGATTTTATATAACAAAGTTTCAACACCTTAGTTTATCTTTCAATGGATATCTGAGAGTCTGTAGTAGCAGGTAGAATAGGGAAGGACAGAGGATGAGATGGCTGGATGGCATCACTGACTCAATGGACGTGAGTCTGAGTGAACTCCGGGAGTTGGCAATGGACAGGGAGGCCTGGCGTGCTGTGATTCATGGGGTCGCAAAGAGTCAGACACGACTGAATGACTGAACTGAACTGAACTGGATGCAGGATGGCATAACCAAAACTGATCATTAAAAAATAGACCTACTGTGTGATATCTAGATGACCAATAAGGCAAGAGTGCATATTAAGAGGAAAACATTTTGTGTAATTGGGCCCAAATCACTAAATATCTCAATATGGGTTATTTTTTCCAGAAAATAATGTACATGATTTAATAGAGTAGTAATTGGACAACTGTTATTTGTGATAAGGGCAATGAAAAGGAGTAAACAAAGAAGTTGCTGAGAAAATAAATACCATGAGAAATTAAGGACTTATTTCAGACAGAGTGGTCAGGAATAGTCTCTGTGAAAAGGTAGCATGCAGAGTAAAACCAGAATGATTGAGTGAAGTTGGTCATGAGATGCAGGACAAAGAGTGTTCAAAAAAATATGGGCAAAATTCCTAAGCCTGGGAAGAACTTGGCATATCTAAAGAAGTAAAAGCAACACGGGATATAAGGAACACAGTGAGCAGGAGGGAGAGAGGGCAAGACAGGTAAAGATTTGCCATATAGAGCAATTCTGTATCCAACAGAACACCCTGAGCTGTTATAAGTAGCAGAAGGCCATGAACAAATTTATAGCTTTAATCATGTCTCTCTGGCTGCTGTATGGAGAACAGAATGGAGAGGACCAAGAGTAGATGCAGGGAGGCTGCTACAGTAGTCCCATGGAGAAGAGGTGTTGGTCTTAATGAACGGATGTTGCCAAAGTTTAAGAAAGATGACTACACTGGAGATACATCTGGGAGAACTGATTATGCTGGATTGGAAGACTGGCTGTTAGGTATGAGGGAAAGAGAGAAATCAAGGATGGCATTTATATTTCAACCTTGGGCAACTAAGGGAATGATTGGAATACCCTTACTAAATGGAGAAAAACTTTTGAGATGGGAATGTGAAAGAGGTAAGAATATAGTTAGGTGGGGAAAAAAAATTAAGTCTTCAAAAATGTTATGTCTGAGAATTGGTGAGAGTTCCACCCAACCTTGGGAGACAGTGTGATATGAAAATCAGCAGTTCAGAGAGAGGCAAGGGCTGGCAGTCAAAACCTGTTTGATCCCATCTCCACACACATGTCAAACATATCTGCAGAAGGGTAGGGAGGCTGTGTATTAGCACTTGTGGGTAATATTTTCTGCAAAAAAAAAAAATGTGCTATAGAACTAAAGCAGTAAATATGAAGCCCATCTGAACTGACAAAGACTTGAAACTGTACCAATTTCTCTGTCTCTCTTCCAGTTTTCCTCTTCCTCACCTCCATCCATTTGATTTCTTTCTATATATTGTTTAGAAGTAAAATCTGAAACTTGGTTTTGGGGAAATGTGCAAGTGAGTGGGCTTTACTCACCTATAGCTTTTTTGATATGAAGCTATGAAACCTGACTTGTTGAAGAAAAACTGGCCATGGATCAGCTTAGTAGAGAGTTCTCCATATTATGGTTGAGGACCCAAGCCCAGCCAACAATAATTTGGTATGTTCCACCTGTATGCGATTTTTCCTGTGATGCACCCCTGTAAGGAAGGATGACTGTAGCCTAGGGTAAATCTGAGATACCTAAATGACACAATGTCATCATTATCTCTGAGAAAGCTCAATTTCCTCATTTAGTCTCAGTCTTAGATGGTGGCCTCCTTTGCTAATTGACTTGGAGAATTCAATAAATAACACACTCACTGTATATCATTTATGTTCTTTTAGACCATACTCTTACTGAATATGAATACTGTGCTGATTCCATTCAAACTGTAACAGATCCAGGCACCTGCTTCTGGGTTGCAGCACAACTCAGCTGCAGAGTTTTTTAAATGGTTTAGCAATTGAAGTGCATCTCCACTATTGAATGGCATCCTTCATCTGTAAAGCCATTTACAAACTTTACTGATCAAGCTGTACATTTCTGAGTTGGAATTTAATCTTCAGAGCCTTCTGCAAAATGAGCTGAATCCTTTACTAATCCTGGGCAATGGCAGAATTTATTTGGTTTGCAGCAATTTGCATTATTTGCTTATTATACCCCTTAGTTCCTGCTGCAGACTGCTGTGCAGAGTTACTGGAGCTGGGAAATCACTGTCCACATCTTCCGACTCCCAAAGTGACAGCACTTTGGTTGTGGATGAAATGTCTTCTTAATGTGAGGATCTCAACATTCACGCATGCACATATCCTCCCTCTGTGCCCACATGATGCCACACAGTGAGTGCTGACTGGACATCTCTTCATAAACCTATATGAAGTTATGATGTTCTAAAACATTAAACCAAAAGCAATATTACTCCATTTGGTCACAGATGCTATATGACCCCCTTCAGTCTAACACAGCAAACACTGTTTTTGTTCCTTGTAAACCCCTACTGTAATTAAAATTATTCCTGAGATACAGCCCACCACTCTTACTCTGGAAACAGTGCAGTAGATTAAACAGTATGATAATGTAGAATTATTTTAACCAACCCTAGATATAATTTTATGATTTCTCCTCCAAAAAATAATTTTATTTCAACTAAAATATAGTAAATCAATGACTCAAAGTCCCATAAAGAAGTTCAAACACAGACTTTTATTCCTGGTTAACAAACATAGATCAACTGTACAGATAGCTATAATATAGACAGAGCAGTGTTTTAAGAAATACACTACTCCTCAGTACTCTGACAAACACATTGTTTCATACGGAGAAACAATTAACACTTCTAGAAAATGATTGTATCCACATCCATTTGTATCTGAACCAACCTCTAGACTTGTCAGGTAAGATCAGGATACTCGTTTCATGCTTGCATCACAGAATAGCAAGAGTTTTTGACGGGGTCAGATAATACCTAGAGTTTAATTCTGGTGTATCAGAAGATAAGCACTAAATTGTCCAAAAGATTATGAAATTTATGCTTTAGTATCATGTAGACATTAACCATATAGACATCAGACCAGATAAAAGAATATTTACAATCTTGAGAACAAAAATATAAAACTGAGTCACTCATTTATGCTTGTTGAAGATTTTTCTCAAGAGAGCACATAAAAATGACTAAGGTTGCTTATAGTATGCAGACAAAAAGATATATAGCCCAGTAATAAAGTCAGGAAATATGTTCTATATTAACAGATTCACTCCTTAATCCATAAATTTCATGCAAAATTAAATAATCTTTATTTAATGACATGACAGAATTTATTAAAAATAAAATACTTACAAATCTTCACCTTTTTTCCTTAAAACATATCTCCACATTTACTTAGGTGAGATTAGTACCAACAATAACTGCTCCTTTGTTGGCTCTTTCATATATGTTCTAAGCTTGTCTACTGAGAAATAAATGTTCTAAAAGTCAAGTTAAATTATAAGAACTATATAATATCACACTTGGATTCTTTAACATTTTGAAGCCCACATCTAACAGACTATAGGCATTTTAACAGTCTATAGCTATTTTTAAAAAGTAGCTTTTGAAAAAGATTTTGTTAAATATATCTTTCCTTTTGCCCTAATTCCACTTCCATCCTAGGCAGATTTCTCTTGGTTCAGGACTCCCTATTGATTTTGAAAGCTGCTTCTTGGAGAGTTGTACTAGAAGTAGTCCAAGGATCTACTAGATGTCAATAAGAAAGGTTTAATTTCAAGAACGTGTTTCAAACTATTTATATTTAATCTTTTTATAAAATATATTGTGGGGAATGAAATATTTCAGAATATTTTTAAATAATAATATTAGAAAAGATGTAGCAGTGCCTTTTATTATTTAGTTGTTTTCTAGATAATTTGTACAGCATATACCCTAGTGGAGACATGCTCACAGAGTCTTCTATCCTACTATTAGATTTTTGCCAAATACAATAGGGCAGAAGACAATTCAAATGGAACTGGACAAACAAAGAAGTAAAACCCAAAACAGAACTAATCCAAGTTTAAAGATAGAACTTTACAGTTGACCGGTAACTTGCTTGTTTGCTTGAAATAATACAACTTTGCCTGAAATCAGTAATATTCTCCTCTCTGTTGCATGTAAGGGTCCTACACAAAATAAAGTGTGAATAGAACTACATCTAGGATCTGGAAAGGTAAGCACTTACCCATAATTCTTTGCGGCTACTAAAGATGATATATAGTACTGAACCGGGGGGTTCCTTCCTGGCACTGGGCCTCAAGGGAGAACCCAGCGTTGCCCACACAGGTGCACAAGTTCACCCAACAAAGTCTGAGGGGCTGCAAGCTGCGACCACCATACTGAGGCACCATGCAGGCCGCTAATCGTGCCACTGCTGCCATCCTGAAACCCATCTTCTATGCCATTCCCCGAAAGCCCGAGAAAGAAGACAGAGAAAGAAGGCCACTGCTCGAGAAAGGCTGCCCCAGGATGGCGGCAACAGTGGTGCACTGGTGGGCCCCGAGGCAACAGGGAGGCCCCACAGTCCCTGAAGAGAGTGTTGCGTGAGCAAAAGAGGCCGAGGTGGCCCTGCTGCAGACTGTCCGCTGCTCTCCCCCTTCGCCCGGGTTCTCCTCTCAGCAGCCCACCTGCTCCGCTGGGTCCTGCGCCTAGGCCACTGTCTAAATTAAGGGAAAACAAGGAGAAAGGGGAAGAAAAAGGAGGTGGATAATACAGTAGGGCTGCTGAGTGAAGACCCAACTGTATAACTGACTCATGCGAGAGAGGAGATGAGACGCTCTAAAGGATGAGAAGCTGAATTCTTGTTTTCTACTCTCTCACTACTGGAGAATATTCCAGGATGCAGTTGTTTCAGAGTGGCTCTGGGAAGATGTCCTGGGAAATTCANTGGCCCTGCTGCAGACTGTCCGCTGCTCTCCCCCTTCGCCCGGGTTCTCCTCTCAGCAGCCCACCTGCTCTGCTGGGTCCTGCGCCTAGGCCACTGTCTAAATTAAGGGAAAAAAAGGAGAAAGGGGAAGAAAAAGGAGGTGGATAATACAACCTAGTAGGGCTGCTGAGTGAAGACCCAACTGTATAACTGACTCATGTGAGAGAGGAGATGAGACGCTCTAAAGGATGAGAAGCTGAATTCTTGTTTTCTACTCTCCCACTACTGGAGAATATTCCAGGATGCAGTTGTTTCAGAGTGGCTCTGGGAAGATGTCCTGGGAAATTCAGCAACAGGTGAAACTGGCTGCAAACTGTTAGCGGAGCAGTTTAGGCACCCTTTCTCCTGTGGGCCTTTGTGCTTGGTAAGGATAAAAAGAAGAATCTAAGGTTTTTAGCCCTTGCAGGAAAGTTTATTAATAAGGAAAGAAAGAACAGGTCACGAAGAGCCGGACAGGACTGAGCACACACAAAGAACAGAGAGAACACCTCAAGAGAAAGCTGGGCCATGCCAAGGCCCAAGACCGCTGGGATACAGAGTTTTTAAGGCAAGGCCTTTTGCATAATCCATGGGGGGTTGTGACAGCTGTAGGTTATATAACAAGATGCTCTACTGCACATGTCCTTTGCATAATTCACAGTCTGTTAGAATTGGATGTATGTATTCCTGGAGTATTTAGGAGCAGTTAATGTGTGTGTTCTAAGTCACTTCAGTCCCGTCCATCTCTGCAACCTTATGGACTGTAGCCTGCTAGGCTCCTCTGTCCGTGGGATTCCCCAGGCAAAAATACTGGAATGGGTTGCCATGCCCTCTTCCTGGGGATCTTCCTGACCCATGGACTGACCCTGCCGTTTCTTATTTCTCCTGCAGGTGGGTTCTTTTACCACTAGCGCCACGCGGGAAGAAGCCCTGAGTCCAGAGGCCGCCAAAAGTTACTTTATTACAGGATAGTGTGAGATATGTCAGGTGCCAGAGTAGGGAAAGTCCCACCAGTTGCCCGGTGGGGAGCATTTTGGAGCACACGTTGGGGGACTGACTATTTTGGTGTTCTGATGGCTGATGGGAGTGTAGTAGGGGCTGCTGCTGTTGCTAAGCTGCTTCAGTCGTAACCGTAACCGACTCTGTGCAACCCCGTAAATGGCAGCCCACCAGGCTCTGCCGTCCCTGGGACTCTCTAGGCAAGAACACTGGAGTGGGTTGCCATTTTCTTCAATGCATGAAAGTGAAAGCTGAAAGTGAAGTCACTCAGTCGTGTCCAACTCTTAGCGACACGGGGGCTGTAGCCTACTAGGCTCCTCCATCCATGGGATATTCAAGGCAAGAGTACTGGAGTGGGGTGCGATTTCCTTCTCCACGTATTAGGGGAGGGGCTAGTAAATTGCTTGGTGGGATTAGGCAGCTTTTGGATTTTTAGCTGAATGCTGCCTCTCATTGCTCTCAGCTAAATTCTGCCTAACACATCCTGAGGCAAGACCTGCCTTATTGGTCACTCAAAATCTCCTGGGATCAAACCTTGAAGTAGGTGGGGTGCTAGCAGGTAGCTTTGCCTCAGGCTATCTTTTCTAGAAAATGTGGTCTAATACTGAACTTTAGTGAGTTTTGTTCATGTTGAGTTGGAGGCTCTGTAGGACATCCAAGTGAAAATAGCCAGCAAATAAATAGGTAAAGGAATCTAAAGGGCTATGTGGACTGAGGATAAGGCATTTTACAGTGGGGGGTAGTGGAGTATGCATGATTTGATTCCTTTGATGCATTATTTTATATTCAAAATTGACAAATGTATTATTTTTCTCATCGAGTATCTACTATTTGCTAGCATGTATCCTGCAAATAATGGTCTTATAGTATGAAGCCATTGAGAAAATGTCATATTGTATGAAGATTTTTCATCTGGGATCCATGAACTTGGATGAAAAAAGAAAAACTGACCTCCTTATTTTCACTAAACCATAATTGATGTTTCAATTATGGATAGAGAAAATAAACCACAGTAGTATTAACAGTACTTGTTATGTTGTCAGCAACAGAAATCACAGATATTTTCCTATCATGTTGTAGTTGTCAAGGGTAACTTGACTCGCTATTGTTAAATTATGGCCTGTTAAATTATTAGACCTACTGGGAAATGTGATGTGTAGTCAGTACACAGTCATATGTTAATTGTTCTATCACAAAATGTTTCTAATATTTTCATCACTTTTTTAACCCTAGGTATTTTTATAAGTTTAAAAACAGTATTCTGAGAGTGGAGTCCATAGTATATTATTAGATTGCTTGGGCTGCCAGAAAATACTTCAAACTGAGTGGTTTAAACATCAGAAATGTATTGCTTTATAGTTCTGGAGGCTAGAAATCTAAACTCAGGATCTCAGTTAGATTGGTTTCACCTGAGGGCTGTGAAGAAAAATTTTTTCCATGCCTCTCTCCTGCCTTCTTGTGGTTTGCTGTCCATCTTTGATATTCTTTGACTTTGTGGAAGCATCACCCCAAATTCTGCCTTTAACTTCACATAGCATTCTCCCTGTATCCGTCACCAAGTTTCCCCATTTTATAAGGACACCAGTTATATTATGCTTCACTCTAATGACATCATTTTGATTTATCTCCAGAAAGACCCTATCTCCAACAAGGTCACATTCTGAGTTACTGAGGGTTGGAACTTCCACATATCTATTGCTGGGGGGGGGGGGGGGGGGGGGGNGCCATAGTCAGCTCCAGGTCTTTTTTTTTTTTTTTTTTTTTTGCTAACTGTATAAGGCTTCTCTATCTTTTGGTGCAAAGAACATAATCAATCTGATTTCAGTATTGACCATCTGGTAATAACTGTGTGTAGAGTTGTCTCTTGGGTTGTTGGGAAAAGATGTTTGCTATGACCAGTGTGTTCTCTTGACTAAACTCTGTTAGCTTTTGCACTGTTTCATTTTGTACTCCAGGGCCGAACTTGTCCTGTTATTCCAGGTATCTCTTGACTTCCTTCCTTTGCATTCCAATCCGCTATGATGTAAGGACATCTTTTTGATGTAACACCTAGGTGGTACAGGTCTTCATAGAACCAGTCAACTTCCACTTCTTTGGCGTTAGTGTTTGGGGCATAGACTTGGATTACTGTGATGTTGAGTGGTTTCCCTTGGAAATGAATCATGATCATTCTGTTGTTTTGAGATATTCATAGTGCNCTAGGTGGTACAGGTCTTCATAGAACCAGTCAACTTCCACTTCTTTGGCGTTAGTGTTTGGGGCATAGACTTGGATTACTGTGATGTTGAGTGGTTTCCCTTGGAAATGAATCATGATCATTCTGTTGTTTTGAGATATTCATAGTGCTATGGATTTGCATGTCTTTAATAATTAACCCTGTGGAGCATCTTTTCATGTTTCTGTTGGCCATTGGATATTTTCTTTGGAGAGACGTCTATTTAGGTCTTTGCCTGTTTTTTTATTGGGTTGTTTGATTATTGAACTGTATGAGCTTTCTGTATTATGGAAATTAATCCCTTGTTGGTCACATTAAAACTATTTTCTCTTATTCTGTAGATTCTTTGGTTTTTGGTTTCCTTTGTTGTGCAAAAACTTTCTAGCGTGATTTGGTTCCATTTGTTTATTTTCATTTCCATTTCTCTAGGAAATGGATCCAAAAAGTGTTGCTGTTGCTTATGTCAGAGTGTTCTCCCTGTGTTCCTCAGGAGTTTTAACTATCAGTCTTAAGTTTAGGTCTTTAACCCATTTTGGCTGAGAGTTTTAAAAGATGGCAGAGTAGAAGGATGTGTGCTCATCTTCTCCTGTGAGAACTCCAAAATTACTACTCCCTGCTGAACAACCATCCATAGGAGAATGTTGAATCCCACCAAAAAAGGTACCCCATGTCCAGGGGCAAAAGAGAAGTCCCAGCAAGATGGTAGGAGCGGCAAAATTGCATTTAAAATCAAACCCCATACCCACCAGAGACTCTCAGAGGGCTCAAACTAAATCTTGTGCACACCAGGAGACCCCACAGAGACTGAGCCAGATCTGCCTTTGAGTGTTTGAGTGTCTCCTGTGGAGGTACCGGTCAGCAATGGCCTGCTGAAAGGGCAGGGTTCTGGGTGCAGCAGACCTGGGTATAGCATAAGCTCTCTTGGAGGAGGTCGCCGTTAACCCCACCATAGAGCCGCCAGAGATGCCACAGGAGATGACAAAAGTGAATATCAACATTTTAGGAATATGTGAACTAAAGTGGACTGGAATGGGCGAATTTAACTCAGATGATCATTATATCTACTACTGTGGGCAAGNGGAGATAATTACTTAATTTCCACCTATATATTTGTGTACTCAAAAGTGCACTTCAAAAACATAATCACAAATAAGGGTTATGTTTTGTTCAAGCCCTCTTGCTAACTGTGGGGGATTTTCCAAAAAGATCAAAGAAATGGATTTAAAGTACAAGAGAAAGAAAAACATTTTCTTCCTGAGCTTTCACATGGTGGAAGGAAGGAAACTGTGCTAAGCCATTCACTTTGATTTTTGCTTCAAAATATTTGGACACCATAGAGGGTAATGGTCTAATATTTTTAGGAAAATCTTACTTTTACTTTGATTACTAATAATATTTATGAATAGCAAAGAGTTTGTAAATATAGGTCCCACACTCATTTAGATACTTGGAACATTTAATTAATTTAAAAATTAATGATTTTGAGTAGGTCTTTCTTTTGATGGACTTCTGAAATTTTACAAAATATGATTTGAGTTTATAACAACAAAGAGAGATCTACTTATGAACTTTCTCATGCCAAAAATACTCTGAAAGTTCTTTCTTCCAGCCTTGGTATAAATATATATAGTGCATATATACTAATTAATCTGTAAGTTAGAAAGACTCCATTGTCTATTATTAGGACAGCATTTCAACATGTAAGATGATATATTTCTCCTTTTAAAAACTTTTACTATAATTATATCTTCCAGGGAATCATTTAAATGTTGAATGGACTGCAAGGAGATCCAACCAGTCCATCCTAAAGCAGATCAGTCCTGAGTGTTCATTGGAAAGACTGATGGTGAAGCTGAAACTCCGATACTTAGATCACCTGATACAAAGCGCTGACTCACTTGAAAAGACCGTGTTGCTGGGAAGGATTGAAGGCAGGAGGAGAAGGGGACAAAAGAGGATGAGATGGTTGGATGGCATCATTGGCTCAATGGACATGAGTTTGAGTAAACTCCGGGAACTGGTGATGGACAGGGAGGCCTGGCGAGCTGCAGTCCCTGGGGTCACAGAAGAGTTGGACATGACTGAGTGACTGAACTGAACTGAACTGATAATAGACTTTGTCAAAGCAACAATTGAGCAACTGGCCTAGAATGATACTTCACACACTTAGAAGAGGCTCAGAGAGTAGTTCAAAAAAATAAAATCAGCCACTGTTTCCCCATCTATTTCCCATGAAGTGATGGGACCAGATGCCATGATCTTAGTTTTCTGAATGTTGAGCTTTAAGCCAACTTTTTTCACTCTCCTCTTTTACTTTCATCAAGAGGCTCTTTAGTTCTTCTTTACTTTCTTCCAGAGTAGAGACTCATTAAAAGAACGTGATGTCCTATTTTCTTCCCCTTTAAAGGAAAAGAAGCATTTTAGCAGAAATATAAAGGCAGTGCATACCTATTTCTTGTTTATTAAAGATAAGGTTGAAAGGGAAGATTACCTCCACCTGCTTGAAATCTTCTCAGAAAAGACTAATCTTTTACTTTCCTTTCCTTTTTCTCCTTACAATTTTTAGTTGGTTCACATGTTCCAGATCTCAGGGAACAATGTCATCTTTCATTTTTTGTGTGGCATGTCCTCAATTTCCTAATGACCATGCACACACAATGGGTGTAATATTGGCTCCTAAGACACACCTGTCTTTGTATCATTATATATATCTTGTGTAACAATTATGACATACTTTTCATGTCTCAAATGAAGATTAAAAGAAAATTTTGAGATAATGCATATAAATGTCTCNAAGCCTGAGTGAACTCCGGGAGTTGGTGATGGACAGGGAGGTCTGGCATGCTGCGATTCATGAGGTTGCAAAGAGTCAGACACGACTGAGTGACTGAGCTGAACTGATAGGGCTTTCATCATTTAGTGGCAACCAATTTTTCTATAAAGAAGTCAGCACAGTAAATGTTTTCTTTAAGCCCTATCCATGAAACAGTTATTATCCTCAGCAAAAAAGTAGTCAAATGTTTTTTCTCTTTTCAGAATTCTTCTCACTTGCTAAATGACAAGTCAATGGTTTCTCTGATTTCTGGTACAGTATGAGTCTTACAACTTTTCTGAAAACCATTTAGCATAAACCCTCCCCACCACCACCTCACACACATACCCCATACACCAAAAACAAGCAAATGCACAACCTTGGAGTGCAGTATTCCTATCCATCCTATCCTTGCTTGGATAGGGCTAGGATTGGATAGGAAAAATTTGCATACATGAAACTTCTCTTCACAAGGACTAGAAGTGAAAGAGAACCATTCACTTCTCTTCCCATTGCCCTTTACAACAAATCTGGTAGTTCTAGCATGAAAAAAGGGAAATAAGCCTAGGCCTGGGGAGAGACAGCTACCCCATCCACAGTCTCACTCTTTTCTCTCCCCCTTTCCATCTTAGTTGTATACAATCCACATGAAAACTCCACCTTGAGAAAAAGAAAATGTGGATGGAGTAAATTATTTTTAAACAGTTTACAATTAAACTAATTTTTGAAAATTGGAGGTAATGAAAGCTTACAGCCTCTCTCTCCCATCTCATACTTTCCTGCACTCTACACCTCCTCTTTGCATCCAGAGCACCCCTTCCTCCCTCCCTCCTCCTCTTCTTCCTTCTTCTCTTCCTTCTCCTCATTCTCCTATTCTTGCTCTCCCCTCTTCTCTTCTGTTTTCTCTCCCATTTCCCTCCCTTTCTCTTTCTCTTCCATCCTTCTCGTCCCTTTCTAGTATAGCTTTATTCTCAGGCCTTCTCTTTGTCTCAGTAGCATAATCTCTACCAGTTAAATGATGGAACAGAATGTCAAGGGAATTCGTATTCTATAGACTAATAATAACTAACATTTATCGAGTGTTGCATATGCCTAAGCACTTAGCAAGAATATACATTCTTCATATTATTTACTTTAATCCTCAAAATAATCTACAGAGGTGGATTCTATTATTTTCCCCATTTTTTAGATTAGGAAAACAAGGATAAGAAATAAGCAACTTGTCAAAAGTCACATTCTGTTTAAATGAAAATCAGATTTCAATATTTTTGTCCACTTTGTAAATATAGCTCAGAGGAATATCACCAAATTGGGAAAATGCTTAGAATAGTCAGACTTAAAATGTAGGCACTGTATCATATAAAAATCACTTTGGAAGATCTCAGAGAAACTCTTCAAAACGCAAAACGGCAGGCTGAAATCTCCCAGAAAAAGTCTATCTGAGGCTTAATTGCCATTCAGAAGGGACAGGCAAACAGTGATTGAAAAATGTGACCCACAAATCTGATCTGTCTCTCTCTCTGTCACACACACACACACACACACACACACACACACACACACACACACTCATATATAGATTTGCAAGCATTGATCTGTGACAAAGCTGATTCTTATGGGGAAACTTCAAAGAGTGTGCCCCAGTATAAAAAATTACATATTTAATGATGGTTAATAAGTCTCCAGATGGCAGCCTAGGATATATGATATACAAATAACCCATCCAAACAATTATTCTGTCAATTATTTGGATAGCAGAAATTTGGCTGGAGGGTATTCCACAAACTCAAGGTGTATACTTTGGGGGTACTTTGCCAGAAGTTGGACAACCCACGGAGCAATGCCAAAATTGTTCACTAGCAAAAATGCGATCATAATCAAACATGCTAATTTAATCATGAAAGAATTTGTAGATGACTAAGAATTTAGAGTTGGGGAAACAAATCCAAAAAGTTAAAGAGGTTGTCAGATACAGACTGCAGCCTCCAGAGGTTATTCAGTACCAACCACAGCAGAAATATGGCTGATCGATCAATTATTACAAAGTGTGTTTGGAAATATGTAGCTTGTTATTGCTGTTCAGTGGCTCAGTTATGTCCGATTCTTTGTGACCATGGACTGCAGCACTCCATGCTTCCCTGTCCTTCACTATCTCCCAGAGCTTACTCAAATTCATGTCCATTGAACCGGTTATACCATCTGTTGTCCCCTTCTCTGCCAATCTTTCCCAGGACCGGGTCTTTTCCAGTGAATTGACTCTTCGTATCAGGTGGCCAAAGTATTGGAGCTTCAGCTTCAGCATCAGTCCTTCCAATGAATATTCAGGAGTGATTTCCTTTAGGATTGACTGGTTTGATCTCCTTACAGTCCAAGGGACTCTCAAGAGTCTTCTCCAGCACCACAGTTTGAAAGCATCAATGCTTTGGTACTCAGCCATTTACGGTCCTACTCTCACATATGTACATGACTACTGGAAAAACCATAGCTTTGACTAAGAATGTAGTCTTTGCAATTACACAGATGTCGGTTCATATAGCAGCTCTGCCAGCAGCTACTTAGCCTCTCCCTCACCACCTCCTGCCAGTCTTAGTTTTTTATTTTTATTTTTTTTAGTTTTTAACTTATTTTAATTTTTTAAATAATAATAGTGCTTGGTATATTTTTTGTAAGGATTTGATATTACATTCATAAATGATCTATCTGGGATATATAGATGTTTGATAAGTAAAAACTGTTTAGTATTATCTTTTTAAATTGACTAGCACCTGGTTATGTGTTAAACAGAATGTCTTCATGTTAAAACATTAAAACATTTCATTCATATTCAAATTTCAATACTATGGACCATAGCCTGCCCAGGCTCCTCTGTCCATGGGATTCTCCAGGCAAGAATACTGGACCCATGCCCTCCTCTAGAGGATCTTCCTCACCCAGGGATCAAACCCTTGTCTCTGGCATCTCCTTCATTAGCAGGGGGGTTCTTTACCCCTAATGCCACCTGGGAAGCCCAGAGCACTTGGCAATTCCATATAAAATGTCTTTTGAGCACTAGAGTGGAAGGTCAGAGATGATTATGTGGGCCTGTGAACCTTGGAAACCATCTGAATTCAGCCAGGATGAAAAAAGAAGATGCCTGGGCAGTTTTACATTATAAACACTAGGAAGATTTTTAGACAATAGATCCTTGATTGTCAAGCTCCTGAAGACAGTTATTTCATTTCTAGAACATAATTGGTCTGCTGGCATTACACCCACATTATTCAAAGAGATGAAAATAAAATTAAAAACTGCTGTGTACAGCCTGAAGTGGCCATCTTTAAGTTTAATCTTTCCCTTAATGTTGTAGAGTTCATAAAATATGCATTAATTCCAGTTTTTTAATAGCTTTTATCAATCTATCTTTCTTCTTAAAATGGTAGACAATGCCTAATAGCAGAGATTTTTCACACTGCACTTCCAGACCATTATATATCATGTAATTTCACAATTTTTTTTGTTTGTTTTTTTGGTTCTCTAAGCAACATTTATTAAGTAAAGCACTCAGAGCAATAAACAGCTTCTCCAATGTTGAAACCAAAATAAAATCTGGGATTATTTTGATAAGCCAGTTCATTAATTATAAGCAGATTAGGCTTTCACTGACAAAACATTACTATTGTGATTTTTTTTAAGATAACTTTATGAAAATTTTTGTTTTTGAAATAATTGTTGCTAATTTTTATTGGGAAAAATGAAATAGGAATCCTTCATATTTCTTTAACTCAGGGTAAAACAGTGTAATTTTTAAGATCTACATTTAGAAATATAAAACACCCACAAATTTTGATGATACTTACTGTATTTGTCAAACTTCCCATTTGCTACCACTTATCAAGATACTGAATTTTTCAACAGCAATTATGATTAACAAAAAATAAATGCAATAGAGGCAAATATAACCTCATAAAAATTGGAATCAAACTAAATTCCTCCAAAATAGATGACAGGTTGCATAAACTATGCAAAAAATAAATTTAACTGAGTAATAGTCATAGGTATGAGTGCTCAGTCATGTCCGACTCTTCGTAACCCTATGGACTGTAGCCTGCCAGGCTCCTCTGTCCATAGAATTTTCCATGCAAGAGTACTGGAGTCGGTTGCCATTTCCTATTCTAAGGGATCTTCCTGACCCAGGAATTGAACCTGTGTCTCTTGAATCTCCTGCATTGGCAGGCAGATTCTTTACCACTGTGGTAAAGAACATGGGCTAATGTACACAAAGTTGTATAATTTTAACTTTACTAAAAGTTTATGTATAAAATATCTAGAAAGAAATATAACAAAATAAGTGCACTTTTTTTCTGTCTGTGATAGGATTCTGGGTGACACATTTTCTATTATATAACTTCCAATATTTTTCAGATTTTTTCCATTGTATTTGTACTACATGCATGAATCAGAAAAAAAATTAATGAAAGCTTTGTCAGGAAGTTATCAATTGACAACAGTGTCATAATAAAATCTGTATTAACTGCCAATAATGATAATCATTAATTTATTCTAAAATAAGTATCAAAGTGAAAATTTTACTATATTTAATGAAGAAATAAATTGTCTAATAAGTATATATTGAACAGCTACTTAATACACAACTGTTACATAATATGACATGGCATATAAAAGAAGTAGAACTAATGATCAAGGAAGTCAGGATGTAGGCCATCTGAAATATAGGAACCAATTTTTTAAGTACAGTCAGAGGAAGCATTAGATAAATGGACTAAGGATGGCAGAGTTGTGGAGGAACTATCAGGGTAGGCTTGAAAACACAAACGTGATGTTAGTCTTCAGTGCAGGGCTGGTTTATGTATTAGGTGCAGTTGGCATCATGGTAAAGCCCACAGTGTTTTAATTATTTTCAAGATACAAAGAAGATATTAACTTCTAGGTTGGAAAGCTTTATGCCAATACAATTGTAAAATATAATTTTAAATATTTTTAGTAGAGGGAGGAGCCCACAAAAGCAAAAGTACCTTGGCCCATCAATGTCATATTGCTGTCCTGGTTCAATGCTAAAGAATAGTATTTAAGAAAACAATTCAACATCTAGGAAACAGAGATGAGAAAGTACCTGAACCTAGCAAATATTGCAGCAAACTATGAATAAAATGAGGGACCAGAAATAGAGAACAACTGTAAATGATGAGAACAGTGTAAGAAGTAGAGAATCTTGACAGAGACAAAAGATCTGACAAGTCTTTGTAACACACAGGCGATTCAGCTATGTGGATTTGTGGTTGATCGACCTACAGAGTGAGTTCTCTGCATGGTTGTGCTTCAAATGTCCATGTTTAATATGGATGAAGATATACCTTTCTACTTTATGACATGGCACAAAGCTGGGACAAATTTCTATGCTGATTGAAAGAACTGAGTGAATTTTTTTCAAAGAGTGAAAGACTGGAAACAGTGACAAACAATTATGAAAGTAACATTCAGTAAATGAATTGCAAAGGTACACAGTGAGGAAATGTGGATTCAAGAGTTCATATGAAGGAGAAAACAGGTAACTGGTTGACTTGAAGACCAAAATGAATGTGCTACTAAAACCAACAAACTAGTGCAATCTCAGATTTGGACTTTGGCTGAAACATAATCTTCAGATTAAGGAAAATTATTGTGTTCAATTTACATGCATTATTTTTAGAAAGAGGCTAATGTAGTGTGATAAAGGCATAAGAGTAACCAGGTGGATAAGTGGTCCATAAACCACAATGTCACATGAATTATTTGAGGATGTTTGGCCTGAAAAAGGGAAATATGTGTATCCATGTATGTATGGTTGGGGAGATGGGGGAGGGTTGCCCAGTGAAATAACAGCTGACTCTAAATGCTTAATGAATAATGTATGAAAACAAGACCAAAGGCTAAACACTATAGGGGAAATAATTTTCACTAAAATTTGAGTGAAAGAATTTCTAACAGAGTTATCCAATAATAAAATCAAATTCCTAAAAAGCAGTGAGTTATTTGGTACTAGAAATTGTCAAGTGCAAATTGAAAGATCATCTATCAATAATGCTATAGAAGTGATTCTTGTAATGGATATGTGGTTGAGCAGGATGACCTCTAATATTGTCTCAAACTAAAATTTTTATTGAAGAGAAAAAAGTGCAAAAGACCCGGTAATGAAGAAAATGGCAAGGGTATGTGAGTGACTAGATGTGAAAAGGTAATATAGAAAAAGAAGACTCAGCCATGTACACTGTATGCCACACATTGTAGGCTAAAACAAAAGGAATTCTAACCTGTGCTGGCCCCATCACACATTGTGTCTGTCTTTATTCATTGCAATCTACACAGCTCAACCCTTTGTAGAGCTAGGCCCAATGCAATCCTATCAAGGAGACAACATAGTCTCTCTGTTAATGAGTTCAATCCTCTGCCTTCACCTCCTCCTTACCCTTTTCTTTCAGGGACTGTCAGAAGCATCAAGAGCACAGCCAGAGTACCATCAACAGATAAATTTCATAAGCAATTAACTCTTTAAAGTCAAGTCTCTCAGTCCAAAAAGGAAGAGCAGAATATACCAAAAAAAAACAAAAAACAAAAAAACTGTGACAAACACTATTGTGAATGATGATGAATATTATTAAATAATTCCCTTTATGATTGTCAAACTAAATGCATATTGTCCAGAAAAAAATATACATAATATAGAAACAACTGGAGAAAGCTAGGGTTTTTATTTATATCTCATCTAGAAAAATGTGGATTAAGTATAAATGATGGTAGAAAGACATCAAAAGACAATAAAACAAAATGAAAAGCAGCTTGTGACTTTCCAACCATAAAGTGCAAGCCTGAATGATCAAGTTTTATTCATTCCTATGCATTCATATTAGACTTTTATTATACAAAGATGTAAATTTGATTTTTACAGTGAAAATAAAATTGGTCTTAAACCATATTTCCCTTCTTGTAAAATAAGAGGTTTGAACAGCACTATTTCTATAGCCCATTTCAGTTCTAAAATTAAACAATTAATAGATGTATTGACTATTAACTATAACCTTGAAAGTGGCTATATTTTTGAAAGATCTTGTTCACATTACTCTCAAAACATTTTAGACACTCATAAGCCAGCAAAAGTTGAAATAATGAAAGCTATTCCCTAGTACCATCAGTAGGCAAACCTTAAAGAAAAATGATAGAAGTAGTCTCAATTATTAGCAGCATGGTTTTCATATCAATAAGTTGTGGGTAAAGAACAGAATGTTGATGAACCTAGAAAAGCTTTCTCATCCACTTATATCACATAATGGTCCTCATGGAATTAATTTCTTTTAGGAACCAAATGGATCTTTTAAATCTAATCTGTGTGATTTTCTGGCTGCCTTTCTGAAGAACTAGAAGCATTATCATGGACTCTCATGGTGGTTAAGAAGGTAAAGTGATCATTATTCTTGTGAAGTTTCACATTGCAATAGAATATCCTCCTAAAAATATAGAATTAAAAAATAAGACTTAAAATCAGAGACTGTTATTCACAATTATGTCCCTTTTGACTAATTTAGCTTGTTTAGCATACAAAGTATGCCTTTTCAGTTGTGTAAACTTTCTATACTAGCTGAAGAAATATTGTAGTGGAAAACCTAAAGGGGAAGTACATGACTTGTGGCTCAAGGCCATAGTTTATTATAATGAGCTTAAAAAAATGAAAGATAAGAGCACAACCTGTGGAAGTATCTAAATATACCCCATATGATACAAGATTTTCAAAATAGAAAAAGACACAGGTGAGGATGGTTACAGAGATTCTCAGCAGTCTTCAGAGTGCATCTCAACAGTATTAACTCAAATGTGTCTGAGAGAACCTGATTAACAGTGGGCAAAACAGCCCCATCCCTGTCTTAACAGGCTTCAATGATGTGTTGGCATCATTTTGTAAGAAATGAATAAGAGATTAAAGAGAACAATTTTAGATTAATTGGAATATTAAAATATAAAGAACCTGTTGCACAGTACATGAGCAACAAATGTTAGTTCCTGGGGAAAAATACCATCCCTAAGAATTATTCTTGAATATTTATATATGAGACAAGTAATATTTGTAGAAACGATGTATTTCTGAAAAAACAAACATTCAAGCAAGACACTCCTCTGTGGTTTAAGTTCTAAGCTTATCTGGTTCTGAGATATTTGATATATTCTAAACTTTTAACTCCCAACTCCTGCTTCCAAAGAATCCTAGAGTGATTAAAATCCTTCCCACTGTTTAGATGAACAGTGGCAAACACCGAAAAAAGAAATTATATTTGGGATGTTTAAATACTCATAAGAGTCATCTCTTGCCAAATGGTGATTCTCAAACTTTAGTAAGCATTAGGATCACTCAGAAAGCTTGTTTAGAATAGTGATATCTTCTGCTAACCCCCATTCCTTCAAGAGACCATGGAAATGTGTTATAGCCATTATCTGGAATTTGGAAACATATTTTTTTCTCGGCTACACTTGGAGAAACAGTGTTCTAAAATGTGTGGCTGCTCCTCAATGAACTTCATCTGTTAAAATGGGGGGACAGAGTATCTTAGTGTCAATGAGCTTGTCTAAATGGATTTCCAATGCAGTGGCATGCTAGTTCTTCATTGGACAGATTCTCATAATCGAGCAGCTTGGGTGGGGAGCTGATATAGCTACTCTGAATGTGACTGATGCTCCAGCTGATAAAGCTGAACTCTACTCACTAACACGCTACGTTATGCTGGAGGCTGCGACTGTTGCCCAGACTCTGTGACTATAATGAAGATAGGCATGGGTCTTTCATGATGTCCACCCCCTACCCCAAATGTTGAAAAATAGCTAGCCCGGAGTATTTTTATACATAGCAAAAGTAAGACAAAGTCAGAAATTTCTATTCTCTTGTATCTCAGTGACAATATTCTAATATAATTTCTTGTCTAATGTTCTATTAAAGTGATTGATTTCAAATTAAACCTTTGGTGTAGTAGCTGATTATGTGAAAGTGTGACAGTTGACCAGGATGCCAGTTTTTAACAGTTTGCATTCTGACTGACTTAACAACAGTCCCATTCCACTCAGTATTATGTATGTATCTTTACCCCAATTTGCATACCTAAAAAATGCTCTTTAATGAATAAACTGGCTCATGACAGTTGTTGCTTGATTACCTTTTTCTAAATCTTACTTGTAAATAAGGCTCAGCTATGCTGTAACCAAAAAGTTGTTATCCATTACCTTGCTGAATTTTGGCTGACCCAAGTTATTTCTTCTTAAAAGAAGAATTTTCTTTTGGAAAATCACTCATTGTGTCTATTCACTGTGTATATATTGGTCAGGGTTTTAAAACCACGTCCTCCAGAAAGGAGACAAAAGAAAATCAAAGAGGTAAATCTAACATGCTAAATTTTGCAGGGTAAAAACATCATTATATGCATACCTGATGCATTTCATAACCTGAGTGACATTCTTTAGACTTACCAGCACACTGGCAAGCTCCAGAAACCAGCTGATCCAGGCTATCAGAATGCCAAAACACCTGAATGCGGTGTCTAAAATTAGGCTATTGAAATTCTCCCTGGATGTCACTTTCTTTATTACAAGCACTTTTCTTATCAAAGCTGCTTTAAATGAGTAAAGAGTGCCACCAAGCGGCAGCATATCATATTCCTAAACCTAGTCTTTTTTTTTTTTTTGAAAGATAATGTTTTACCTTTGTTAATTGTGCTCACACTCTTAAGAGAAATAGGCTTATATGCTTGAAGCATGTGCTTCAAGTGTCCAGGGCTTCCCTCGTAGCTTAGTCGGTAAAGAGTCTATATGCAATGCAGAGTTCAGTTCAGTTCAGTTCAATCGCTCAGTCGTGTCGGGCTCTTTGCGACCCCATGAATTGCAGCACACCAGGCCTCCCTGTTCATCACCATCTCGCGGAGTTCACTCAGACTNGATAATGTTTTACCTTTGTTAATTGTGCTCACACTCTTAAGAGAAATAGGCTTATATGCTTGAAGCATGTGCTTCAAGTGTCCAGGGCTTCCCTCGTAGCTTAGTCGGTAAAGAGTCTATATGCAATGCAGAGTTCAGTTCAGTTCAGTTCAATCGCTCAGTCGTGTCGGGCTCTTTGCGACCCCATGAATTGCAGCACACCAGGCCTCCCTGTTCATCACCATCTCGCGGAGTTCACTCAGACTCAGGTCCATCGAGTCCGTGATGCCATCCAGCCATCTCATCCAGAGTTTTGCCAAGAAAATGCACTGATCATAGCAATGCAGAGACCCAGGTTCAATTCATGGGTTGGGAAGATCCCCTGGAGAAGGAAATGGCAATTCATTCCAGTATTCTTGCTTGGAGAATCCAATTGACAGAGGAGCTGGGCAGACTATAGTCCATGGGGTTGCAAGAGTCACGGCTTAGTGACTAAATCACTACCACAAGTATCCAAGTCATATTGTCGGAGAAAAGCATATTTTTAAAAATTGATAAGCAAATTTGCTATGATAAATTTTTTTAAACATGAAAATTCTATCTGCAGTTATTAGTATTTGTTTTAAAAAAATATTAAAAATAAGAATCCAGATTCCAAACCTTATTGGCTATATAGTGGCAACTGGTATGAAAATTTGCATAGTTGCCTAAAGAAAATTGCTTGTTAAACAGAAATATTATCATTTCTGTTCAGAAATTTCAAGTATATTAGACTGAGGACAAAAGGGCAAGAATTTTTGAAGTAGCACATAATCCTTAACAATATTAACCTCCACCTTGCTCCACATTCCTTTTCAATGAATTATGCAGTTATATGAGAAAAAAAATTGATGGATAGCCTCTTAAATCTACTGTAGGTATTTGTTCTGCCTCTGTATTCACTTAAACCTTTATTAAATAATGATCCTGAATGTATACCATGGGAAGAACAATTGTTGCTATTGTTATTTAGTCACTAAATGATGTCCAACATTTTTGCATCCCCATGGACTATAGCCCACCAGGCTCCTCTGTCCATGGGATTTCCCAGGCAAGAATACTGGAGTGGGTTGCCATTTCCTTCTCCAGGGGATCTTCCCCAGCCAGGGATCTAACCCACTTCTCCTGCATTGGCAGGCAGATTCTTTACCACTGAGCCATCAGGGAAGCCCAGGAAGAATAGTACCTAGAAGAAAATGAGTAGGACAGTCTCTGTCCTGATGATGTTCATAGCAAGCTGGGGCTCCTAGTTCTGACTGGAACTCTGTTGAAAACTTCAAGCTCACTTAGCACCATTTTATTTACAAAGATGCACTTTATATATTGTGAGGATTTTCTAAACCTTTTAGAATGATTTTTCATTTATAATTTCACTTAAAATCATAGTGACTTTGTATACAGTAGCTATGAGAACTTTTAATTATTATTCTTACATATGGCTCAGAATGTCTGGTTAAGTAATTTACCTAAGATGTCATTGAAAGGTTGTGGCAGAATTAAAATTAAAATCTGCTGACTTCCTAAACAATGCCCTTTCTAAGAGGCCACCACTCTTTATAATGAATACATTAAAATTAGCATGATATTTCAAGAAGGTCATCATCATAGGAGGTTCTACAATAATTACAGTGATGCTGATGCTGCTTAAAATATTGCAGGAACTCTTGTTTTGAATTTCCCTGTGGTGAACACAAGAAAATCAATCTCATTCAACTCAAAATAGGTTTATTAGTATCTGTCACTTGCCAGACACTACACTGAATGATATAGAATTACAGAAATGTTACCTTTTAAGTGGCATAGTGAGAAATGTAGTACTGGTACTTTTTTTTCTTAATACTAATAGACTGCATAGCTAATGTATAGCCATAACACATGTTGTACTTTATTGAATCTAAAATGTTGTTAAACACATTATTTTATGTCCCAGTAAGAAGGAAAACACTACATTGACAATTGACAAGTTTCTTTCCCATCATTTAAACTTTTTATTTTACATTTAGAAAAAGATCTCTTTGAGCTTTATTTTGACATTGATTTTGTTTACTATATCACTCTGTTGGCATACATAAACAGGAAAATATAAGAAAAATAAATTGGTTAAGGCAACCACCTGATGGTCAATAGTTATAAAATTTCAGTGACTATTACATACATTCCAAATTAAGAGATGTGTTAAAATATGTGTGTATTGCAATAGGTGCATTTTGGAATCACTGAAGTGATATTTCCTGCTCAGTTTCTAAACTAGTCATTGTATAATAAAGCTGGGTTAAATCATGGTACAATGGTTTAACTTATTTTCTTTTGTCTTTGGGTATTATCAGTAATTACCACAGTGGTTAAGAGAATGTGTCATAGAGGTAGAGTTCTGAGATCAGTTATTGGCTCTACTTCTTATTAGCTATGTGAACTTTAGACAGGTTAGTAAATCCATCAGTGTTTCAGAACCCCCATCTGTAAAAATCAGTAATAATAACTACTACTGGTAATATTACAGAGAAGGCAATGGCAACCCATTCCAGTGTTCTTGCCTGGAGAATACCTGGAACAGAGGAGCCTGGTAGGCTGCCGTCTATGGGGTCGCACAGAGTCAGACACAACTGCAGCAACTTAGCAGCAGAGCAGGTAATATTAAATGAAATAATATACTTAACATACTTAGCATAGAGTCAACAGTACTATTATATTCTAATATAGCTAAACTCTGGGAATTCTTTCAAATAAAAATAATAATATTATACTATTAAGCCCTAGGGTAGCTTTAAAAAAAAACTGTTTCTCCACTCTCCAATGATGCACTGTGTAGCATCACCCTTCAGCTAACCCTATTAAAGGCCTTGGATCCCATCTTGACCAAGGCAGAAAAAGAATAAAATGCTCTAACTTAAAGCCATTCTAGATTAGCTACCATTTTTTCAAGTAGAAAAAAATAAGTCTAAAGGAGAAATTCAGTTTCTGAATTCATCCCTTTTCTTCAGATATTCAAATATTAAGAAGACTATATGAAAGGAACTTTATTCATAATATATTCATACACTCATAATCACAGTATTTCAAAATAAGCTGAACTTAAATACTATCAAATTTAACTACTACAGCCAGGAGAGGTACAAGCTGAAAACAAAAAATAAAAAGACCTGAAAGGCTGCCTTTTCAGATACAGTGGCTGCCAGAATCATGACTCTCAATAATAATGAATGCAGCTCAGGAAATAAAGTGAGAAAAGGGATTCCAAATCAGCTGGTTACACAGCAAGCCTTTGGGTAACTAACTGATGGCTTAGCTGCTGCCTTGGCCTCCCCAGGTTACCTCTGTGACAGGTGGAAACAAGCCAAGCCTATAAATCACACATAGCCTCCAGGTTGAGACTTGTTCATAGAACATAAAGACAAACTTCAGAGACAGCTTGTATCTTGTGACCCTCCCTGAGGCTGATGAGTCCAAATAGCCTAGTCACTTTCTAGGTCACTTTCTGAATAGGAAAAGAAGTTTTAATTTGGGAATATCCCCCCATTATAGATGCCTCACCACCATCATTACCTTAGATTTTTCATTTTTAATTAATAATATATATAATTGCAAACAGTAATGCTTACAAATGGAATAAAAACCTTAGTGTTTCTGAAAATAAGTTTCTCTACTGGGACCACTGCCTAGTCATTTTCATTTAAAAAGAGAGTAGGAGAGAGGAAACTTAATTCTATGAGTGAGTGAGTAAAATGAACAAATAAATATTTGGAAAGGTATACAGTATATATTTCCATTTCACCAATGGAATTTGTCTGTTTCATTATTCATAAGTCACAATTTTAGTTTAGTTATCTTGCTTGCTAAATATCAAGAATGTTCTAAACCATCAGGTAATAGACTTCAGTAAGTGATGGCTGAATTTCATTCATTGCATTATGGAAAAATAAAAATTTTAAATTATAAAACATGAGAATAACAGTGTTCAGTTTCTCTTTCCTGAGAAACATTGTAATTGCTACTCTGGGGTCAAGAACTTGTCAGTCTGTTTATTATGAATTCTCATGTGGCAAATTAATACTACATGAATTTCACATTAATAAAAATTTTATGTTGGTGTTTCCAAAGATGAAAATTACTCAGTTGTTGCTTTAATATAAACCTAGATTTTGTAATAAGGTCAAACATCAAAATGAAACAATTTTTAAGTTACTAGTGTTCATTGCACAAAGATTATAGCTCTTTAAATATATAAAATACAAAACCAGGTGTAAAAATAATTGTTTCTTAGTCTCTTCCCTCAAGAAGTATATTTTAAATACTTCTCAAACTTAGTCATAATGAAGACTGTTATGTGGTCAAGTTAAACAGATTAAATTCTTGGCCTATTCACCATTTTAAGTAGAAGACTTTCATAAGTGAAAAACTGAAAACTCTTTGTTAAGACCACCAATCATTAATGTATGTCATCCTAATCTGGTGTATTTACAAATGAAAATTCCATATGTGAAATACAGCATTCCAGCCCTGGAGAAGATTCAGCCATCATCATTGACATAACATAAAAGCATCAAACTAGAAGGGAAATACCCCTCCCCGTCATGGAATGCTACCCATAATGTCCTAATCATAATATGCAGAATGTTTTGAAGCCTCCAAGGTGATGAGAGAAGGAAGGCAGTAGTAAGAGAAAGTTACCTCTGAAATATATAGAAGTCAATGAGGGTAGAACCTGTCAGGTACACTTTGGGCTGCTCCCTGGGCATTTTTTCCCTCTCTATTTTTTACTTTAAGATGATATAATCTATTTAGCTCTAATAGAAGAAATATCACCTAAAAATGTTTTTCTCATGGGCTCTGACAGAGGCCTGAAATCCACAAAATGCTAATTCCTTTAGATCAAAATATACACCATTTTATTATATCAGCCTTTAGCATTTTGGTTTGATGTTGTTGATTAGATTTGCAAGTAACTTGATAGGACTCTAACATACTAGGATAAAGGTGAACAAAACTTTGATGACAAAGAAATCTGGAAGGATACAAAGAATTTTCAAACATACTGCTGAAAAAAATACCAGTGTCAGTGGAAGGGTGGAAGTTGGGGCATGGCTTTGATAAAGCTAAGACTGTACTGAGCACCTCGAAAATGTGCTAAGAGAAGGAAAAGTGAAAGTGAAGTCGCTCAGTCATGTCCGACTCTTTTCAATCCCATGGACTGTAGCCTACCAGGCTTCTCTGTCCATGGGATTTTCCAGGCAAGAGTACCTGAGTGAGTTGCCTTTTCCTTCTCCAGGGGAATCTTCCTGACCCAGGGATCAAACCTAGGTCTCCTGCATTGCAGGCAGAAGAGAAGGAAAAGGATGACTCAAAGTCAAAACTGGATGGAGAGGATCAAAGATCCTCTCAAAGATCAATCAAAGATCAATTATACCTACTTTCCAGAATTCCCTAAGATTGATCTTAACTATTAATAGAATAAATGCCAATTAATTTTGATTATTTTCAATTAATTCTTAAAAACAAAAGCAACTATATATTAGGGGTCTGGGTGGATAGTGTATATTAGGATATTAGTTTAAAAAAATTCATTAGAGCATCTCTAAATTTTACACTTAACATTTATTTGTTGTTTGTTTTAGTATTAAAAGCTTGCTAAAGGAACAGGGAGGCTAAGGCTTTAAATCACAAAATAACCACAAGTGGAACTCTGATTAGTTCTAGTAGACAAGGTAACCAGACAAATAATTGACCACTGTCAATCATCTAGTGAAGACTAGAAAATGAGTTGATTTTGACCATTTCTCCAGTTCTTCCTTTCACCTCTCCCTTAGGAAGCAACAGAACTGTCCACCAAAAAGATTTTCCAAGTCAAAATAAAGAACTAAATTTAAAAGTTTTTACACTGAACATTTGAGAAGAGGTTGAGATAAGTTAGGAACAAGAGGGAGGAAGAGGGTGAAGATTTCTTGGTGTTACACATGGAGAAATAAGAGCAAAAACTCCTGCGTGACGCAGTACATTTTAATTTCTTTCTAATGGCTGCACATTCATCTTCTTTGATCTGTGCTGAAACCTGGTGTAAAATAAAACTTGCCTACATTAATTTTATCACCTTTAATCCCTAGTTGTCACTTAACCATGGGAACTACCCCCCCCCNTCTAATGGCTGCACATTCATCTTCTTTGATCTGTGCTGAAACCTGGTGTAAAATAAAACTTGCCTACATTAATTTTATCACCTTTAATCCCTAGTTGTCACTTAACCATGGGAACTACCCCCCCCCAAAAAAAGGAATAGAGAAATCAGAAAATACGTGGTTTTATTGTTTTGTATTTTATGTAATGTATGCTAAAATGCTTCCCTGGTGACTGAGACAATAAAGAATCTGCCAGCAATGCAGGAGATCTGGGTTTGATCCATGGGTTCGGGAGAATCCCTGGAGAAGGGAATGGCTACCCACTCCAGTATTCTTGCCAGGAGAATTTCATGGACAGAGGAGCCTGGCAGGCTACAGTCCATAGGGTTGCAAAAGAGTCAGACATGACTGAGCAACTCACACTTATGTCAGATATGAAAAAAAAAACACAAAAAACAAAAACACTAAAGCCACTCTGTTTGTAACACTAGGCTGAGCAGACAGAGTATAAACAACTTTAATGTGTTTATTCAAATACAAGTTCTTAGAACTGAAATTGAGCTCCTTTCCAGTAAGAATCCCTCTCTTCACTTTCAGAGAAAAGATTCTGCATTCACTGAGGGAACTAAGGCTTCTTAAATTTCCCACAACTATATTGCCTTTTAGCATAAGGCTAGTTTTCAGAAGAGATTACTATATTAAAATGGATTTACTGAAGCTTCCTAAGTTCTACCCACTGATGAACACTTTTTTCATATGGAGCTGCAGGCTTCATTTGACTTATATAAATGAAGTATCAATGTGAACTCACTTACTCCTCAGTGAATTTGAAGGACTTGACTACTACATCCACATTCTGAAATTTTAGGAAATGAAGTAAAAATAACTCAACTGATGGACCTAGATGGAGCTCAGAAATGACTTTCCACACAGTTCTCACCTACCTCAGGCAATCCACAAAATAAATTTAGTGTTGAATGAAAGCAGTATAATTGTTAATGCCAAGTACTGGGATTATCCTGTGAGGAAATCATTATGATATGTGGGTAGCACAGTAAGATATGCCCTTTTCTTGAACAACATCATCTGAATTTTTCATTAGAGATTTTTAAAAAGAGGCTTTTTTCTCATTTTTTGTGAATGAATAACTTCTAAATGGAAAAATATCCATCTATTTTTGTGCTGGTCATTTTTATCTTTGAATACTAGAAATAAAATGAGAGCCCAATTAAGCCAAAAAACATGTAAAGTTGTGGAAAGTTATGAGATTCTCCCAGTTTTTTTATTTAAAGACAAAAAAACAATATAAAAACTTAATCTACCTTCTGCCTTTTTTTCCTAAGACAGTCAAAACACATTGTGAAAGAATGTTCACTGGTTCTTCATGTGCTTGTTTTTTCAAAGGAAACCTCATAAAAAATAATTCCCTGTTATCTAAATCTTGGGTGCTTCAGGTCATCAGACCTATTTTTCCTCCCTTCCTCCCAAGTCCAACTACCTTCACCACTGTCTACCATTTCTCTCTTCAACTTTATGGACAATTTAGTGAAGACTCTTTCAAAATTTCCCAGATTTTTCCTGAGAAAACCCCTTCAGAAAAAATTATTGAACCATTCAGTTAATGAGACCCTCAGAATAAGGTTCAACACATTTCAAATGACAAGAATCATATAGTTTGTATTTTTTTAATAATAATGCATTTATGATAGAAACGCATTTGTGATAGAAATGCATCATTATTATCAAGCCCAGTTTCAAAGATGCTTCTGAGACAGGCTGGAACCTGGGACCTGGGACCCTTTGCTGCAGTGATTACACCTGAACAAAGGTCTCCTCAAGCAGCAAAATACAAAGAAACTAAGGGGAGAAAAATAGCAGCATGCTTGCATCAGTTCAGTTCAGTCGCTCAGTCGTGTCCGACTCTTTGTGACCCCATGAATTGCAGCACGCCAGGCCTCCCTGTCCATCACCAACTCCCAGAGTTCACTCAGACTCATGTCCATCGAGTNATCTTCGTTTTCTGAATGTTGAGCTTTAAGCCAACTTTTTCACTCTCCTCTTTCACTTTCATCAAGAGGCTTTTTAGTTCCTCTTCACTTTCTACCATAAGGGTGGTGTCATCTGCATATCTGAGGTTATTGATATTTCTCCCGGCAATCTTGATTCCAGCTTGTGTTTCTTCCAGTCCAGCATTTCTCATGATGTACTCTGCATAGAAGTTAAATAAGCAGGGTGACCATATACAGCCTTGACATACTCTGTTTCCTATTTGGAATTAGTCTGTTGTTCCATGTCCAGTTCTAACCATTGCTTCCTGACCTGCATATAGGTTTCTCAAGGGGCAGGTCAGGTGGTCTAGTATTCCCATCTCTTTCAGAATTTTCCACAGTTTATTGTGATCCACACAGTCAAAGGCTTTGGCATAAGAGATAAATATATTTTAGATGTAGAACAAATAAGAGTCTTTAGGAACCAGAAGGTAGGTTGTAGTAGGCAGAATAATGATCCACCAAATTGCAATGGTCCACGATTGCTCATTGTCTGCAATCAGCTGACTTTAAGAATATTATCCTGGATTATCATGATGATTTCTATATAATCACATGGATCTTTAAATGGGAAAGAGGGAGATGGAAGGGTCAGTACAGAGAAATGGCATTGTGAAAAAGGCTTGACAGCTTTGAAGATTTGAAAGGAGGTTATGAAACTAAGGAATGTGAGCAGCCTTTGGCAGATAGAAAGGGCAAAAAAATGGATTCTCCGCTAAAGTCTCCAGACAGGAATGCAGCCCTATGGACACCTGAATTTTATCCCAGTGAAACTTTACCCCACCTTCTGACTTCTGACCTCCAGAACTGTAGGATAATACATTTGCATTGTTTTAAGCTTAAAGGAAGTCAACCTTGAATATTCATTGGAAGGACTGATGCTGAAGCTGAAGCTACAATACTTTGGCCACCTGATGTGAAGAGCTGATTCTTTGGAAGAGACTCGTGCTGGGAAAGATTGAAGGCAGGAGGAGAAAGGGATGACAGAGGACGAGATGGTTGGATGGCATCACCAACTTGATGGACATGGGCTTGAGCAAGCTCCAGGAGATAGTGAAGGACAGGGAAGCCTGGTGTGCTGCAGTCCATGGGCTCACAAAGAGTCAGAGATGACTGAGTGACTGAACAACAACGAAGCCACTAAATTTGTGGGGTTTTGTTCCAGCAGCAATGGGAAACTAACATACAAGGAAAGACTGAGAAACTGTCACAGACCAGAGAAGACTAATTGTAATCTAATGTCCTGGATCAAATCATGGGACTGAAAAAGGACATTAATAGAAAGTTGAAATTCAAATAAAGTCTAGAGTTTAGTTAACAGCATCATACCAGTGTGAATTCCTTGGTTTTGACAAATATACCATGGTTATGTAAGATGTTAAAATTAGGGGAAGCTGAGTGAAGAGTATTTGGAACTCTGTACTATCTTTACAACCTTTTTCTAAATCTAAATTTATTCTAGAATAAAGAGTTTATTTTTAAAGAAAAGTTTAGCTAAGAATGAAAGGAGTGAGTTTGGATTGTTAACTCAAACAGATGCTAGACTCAAGAATAATTTTTTTTATCATTGTATGTTCTTTTCAAAAGGCTTAATCTCGAAAACAAGTTTTCCCAAGCAATTTATTTGACACTTTTCTTGAGAATTTTTAAAGAAATCATAGAAAAATCAAGCAAAATATTTTCTCATACATGGTTGGCAGTAAAATTATGAACTCAGAAACTTATGTAACAGGTCTTGCTTCTCTCCTTTCTACCTTCTTTTCCCACTTTCTCCATGGCTTGTTTTATTCATTCTTTTCCCAAGTGGTCTCATGCAGTTCTTTCCAGTTGAAGAAAGAAACAGGACTGATAAGAAACATTTGCACCAAGGTGCTAGTGAATTAAAGTATTCAGTATTCTTCAAAAATTTGCACTTCAAAAGAAGCAGGCAATAAGGAATATTAGAATTCATAACACCATAACTCTAAATATGCAAATCAATTTCTCCTACAATTTGCTTTCACTGTCATTGTTTAAAAATATTATATAAATAACTAAGCTCTATATTGTATTTTATCCTTGTAACTTGGATTAGATGGATGGTTTGGGATAGGCTTTTTAAATAACCAAATCAGTAGTTATCCCTTTGAATTTATTAAGCTATCAAACTACTGACCACCACTAGTCTCAATCAAATTATTTTATAGCAATATATGAGGTGCTAAAATTTATTTAAATTAACAGTAACTTTCCACTGTAAGAATATTTACTTTGTGGTACCCTGCCAATGTAATTTCACTTCATAGCAACAGTATATGGTAGGTATTATTATTCAAATTTAAAAGTAAGAAACAGAGGCTTAGAGAATTTAATCAGTTTGCCCAGGGTCATGCAGGTAGTTCAGGACACATATATTATTGAAGTGAAATCCTCTAGCTCTAGAACACAGTCCAGGCTTTACCCTCTCTTATGCCTTCACCCCCGCTCCCCCAATTTCCTATCCTACACACATTTGATCTAGATAACTTCAATAGAATTCATTACCTTCCCTATATATCCATTGTCATTCTAACACAGAGACAGAAAAATATAAGCTGTATATGATGTGCAATAATTATATCAAAACATGTTTTTTAACAATAAATTTTATGGCATTTCTGCTTTTTCAAAATCACCTGGGAGAAGTGGCTTTTCTTTTTTAATATATATGTGTAATGTTCCTTCATTCTGCTCATAGGCAAACTACTGACATTACGATCTGTCTCATTCATGTTAAGTAAAGCACATGCTATCCAGTGAAGGACACAATTACGGTAGATTAAATTTCAGTTTCCCTTTGACATTGGTTTCTGAAACTGAAAGCAGCCTTTTCAGAACAGGGATTTCCCATTTTACTTCCATGAAACCTTTGTGTTTGACAGGAAAAGCACATATATACAGATTATTATTTCTCATGAGAATGAAAGGTATTGTATGCAGGTGCACTTTTAAAATCTTATTTTGCCTCCGGAAATGTAACTTTAGCTATATTATTGTGGGACTAGGATAGAATATCTTGAGTAATTCTGTTCAAGTTGTGTAAAAAATCATATTTGATAAGTGAAAATGTGTAAAGAATAAGCTTTAAGAACATGATTAGGGAGAATGAAGTCTAGTGGAAGTACAAAGGAGGGGCAGGAGCCTGGCTTCATGAAAAAGCAGAAGTCTCATTAGCTAGGACTCAGAATCCTGGCTCTACCTGAGATACTCTGGCAAATGTCAACCAAAGAAAAGATAGAAAAGATTTCGTTCAATTGAAATTGCATTCACGCATTGCCTTAGAGTAAACTGAAATTTTACTGAATTGTTGAAAATTAGTAATTACTATATTTGAAAGTGAAAGTCGCTCAGTCATGTCTGACTCTGCGATCTTGTGGACTATAGAGTCCACAGAATTCTACAGACCATAATACCCATAGAGTGGGTAGCTGTTCCCTCCTCCAAAGGATCTTCCCAACCCAGGAATCGAACCCAGGTCTCCCTCGTTACAGGCAGATTCTTCACCAGCTGAGCCACCATAGAAGACTGTATTTGGGAGGGGAGTATTATCTTAAAAAAATTAAGATTCAGCTACAATACTTCCCTGGTGGCTCAGATTGTAAATTGTCTGTCTACAACGAGGGAAATCTGGATTCGATCCCTGGGTGGAGAAGATACCCTGGAGAAGGAAATGGCAACCCACTCCAGTACTATTGCCTGGAAAATCCCATGGATGGAGGAGCCTGATAGACTACAGCCCATGGGGCCACGAACAGTCGGACACGACTGAGCGACTTCACTTTCACTTTCATCTAAAAAAAAATTTGATTCAGCTACAATTAAGAGCATGTTTCTAAGCATTTGCAAAAGAGAAATAAAAGATCTAACCCTTCAAACCAACTTAAGCTTCAATTTCCCTCCCAAACAGCCACAATGAAAGGAGGGGATTAGATGAGGGAGGGAGGACTCTAACTTTAACCTGGACTAATTTAGAGCCCATTCTTATAGTAGGCACTTAGCAATTTTATTCATAACAATATTGTACAGGGCAAGTTTTAGAATATATACATTATATACAGAAAAACAGAGACTCTAAAACCATAATTTAGCCAAGATCACTCAGGGAAGTTTGAACCAGGTCTCTTATCACTGAGTCTACAGCTCTCTCCACTGCAACACAATGCAAGTAGCAGTTATGGTGGTGTGATCTAAAATACACAAGGAAACTATCCAAAGAATCATCACCTACAAAAAGTGGCATGCCTTTCCCCCAAATCATTCTTTGTCAATCTTTAAATCTTCCTAAATAGTTTTGTCTATAATTTTATATTTTAAATGTGAATAGTTCAGTAATATGCCCACCATACATTGTTAAGTGAGAAAAATTAAGTTACTAAGAAATAAAAACTGGATCTAAAGAAATTATACTGAAAAAAAGGAAAAATGGAAATGCCCCCGAATATGAGTGTAATTAAATAAATTATAGAGGGATCCAGTCATTAGTGGAGAAGGCAATGGCAACCCACGCCAGTACTCTTGCTTGGAAAATCCTGTGGATGGAGGAGCCTGGTAGGCTGCAGTCCATGGGGTCGCTAAGAGTCGGACACGGCTGAGCGACTTCCCTTTCACTTTTCACTTTCATGCATTGGAGAAGGAAATGGCAACTCACTCCAGTGTTCTTGCCTGGAGAACCCCAGGAATGGTGGAGCCTGGTGGGCTGCCATCTATGGGGTCACACAGAATCAGACACGACTGAAGCGACTTAGCAGCAGCAGCAGCAGCCAGTCATTAGAATAATGACATATACTAACAAAAGATTAGGTTAAGCGCTAATGTGAAGTAGAAAAGAGCAAAATGCAAAGTACCATGTAGAGAGTACATCTGTATAAAGATGTGGGGAAAATAGAAAGCTTAAGAAGTATTAAAGTGATACATTAAAGTGAAAGAATTATGAGTAATTATTCTCTTGTATTTGTTATTACTCATAATTTCTCTAACACACTTCAATTCATTTTTATAATTTCTTAATGAGAAATCAGTGAGCTTTTAGAAGCAAAAGACACTGTCATATAACCTTGAGCCATACGACAGTCTCTTCCTTGAAAATCAGAAACTTTTACTTTCCAATTTATTTCCTTATACCAGGTAGATGCTCAATACATTTTTTTAATCAAATATATATATTTTAAAAGTAGACAAGAGCAAAAATGATCCCCCCGCTTAGAAAGTATTTCCTACATAGGTTCACTAATTAGTGATTTATTTGTGTTAATGAGTTCCTCTTTTAAAATGCAAATGCATCAAATGGCTAAATGAGCAAAAAACATGAACAGAGAACACTCAAGAGGAAACACAAATGGATAATAAACATTAAATGAAAAGTTCAACCTCATTAATAATCAAAGATAGGAACATTAAAATGATATCAGTTTTCCTCAAGAAACTTGCAAAAATTTTCGTGTAATTCTCAAGGCCAAGTGGGATATAAATATTATGTTGGTGCAAAAGTGATAGCAGTTTTTGCATTGTTAAAGTTTGACATTTGATATTGGAATATATTCTTAAATAACTGTGGTTATGTTATACATCATTTTAACACACATTTCTCACTTTATGTTTTTGGCTAATAACATCATGTGTGTGCTAAGCTGCTTCAGTCATATCTGACTCTTTGTGACCCTATGGCCACTAGGCTCCTCTATCCATGGGATTCTCCAGGCAAGAATACTGGAATGGGTTACCATTTCCTACCCGAGGGGAATCTTCGTAACCCGGGGATCAAACCAGCATCTCTTATATCTCCTGCATTGGCAGGCAGTTTCTTTACCACTAGTGCCACCTAGGAGGTCCCAATGATTATTGCTTTATGTTTATTTTATATTTATTTTAGACTATGGAAATGGTGTTAGACAAAAAGCAAATTTGAGGAATTTCCTTATCTGAGTACAAAATGGGTCGTAAAACAGCAGAAACAAATCACAATGTCAACAACATATGCAGTGGTGGTTCAAGAAGTTTTACAAAGGAGATTAGAGTCTTGAAGATGAGAAGCACAGTGGCGGGCAATTGAAAGTTGACAATGACCAATTGAGAGGCATCATCAAAGCTGATCTTCTTACAACTATGCAAGAAGTTGCTGAAGAACTCAATGTCAACCTTTTTATGGTCATGCTGCATTTGAATCAAATTGGAAAGGTAAAAAAACTCAATACATGGGTGCTTCATGAGATGACCAAAATTTTTTAAAAAATTATTTTGAAGTGTCATTTTCTCTTATTGTGCACAACAAATCATTTCTGGATCTGATTGTGATATGTGATGAAAAGTAGATTTTATACAACCAGCAACAGCCAGCTCAGTAGTTGGGCCCAGAAGAACTCCAAAGCACTTCCCAAAACCAAACTTGTACCCAAAAAAGGTCATGATCATTGTTTGGTGGTCTGCTTACAGTCTGATCCACAACAGCTCTCTGAATTTCAGTGAAACATTACATCTGAGAAATATTTTCAGGAAATCAATGAGATGCCCTGAAACCCACAGTACCTGCAGCCATTATTGATCAACAGAAATGCCCAAGTCTTATCCACAATAATACCAGACCATAAGTTGCACAACCAACACTTCAAACATTGAACAGATTGCGCTATAAAGGTTTGCCTCATCTGCTATATTCACCTTTCACCAGCTGACCACCACTTCTTCAAACATCTTGGCAACTTTTTGCAGGGAAAATGCTTCCACAACCAACAGGAGGCAGAAAATGCTTTCTAAGAGTTCTTCAAATCCTTAAGCACAGATTTTTACACTATAGGAATAAACAAATTTATTTCTTATTGGCAGAAATGTGTTGATTGTAATGGTTCCTATTTTGTTACTAAAGATGCATTTGAACCTAATTATAATGATTTAAATTCACAGTCCAAAACCACAATTACGTTTGCACCAACATAGTAAGAATAAAAATGCATGCCTCTCATAAATTGCTGGTAGGACTGAAAATTTGGTACTAACTTCCTTGAAAGGAAGGTAGCAAAATACTCCTAACTTTTGATGCAAGAATTCCATTTCTAGGAATCCAGTTTAAAAAATAAATCAGAGATATATGTGAAAAAGTTTTATTCATGGATTTTCATTTGAATGGGTATATCTTTCTTTTTCTCCTTTGCTTTTCACTTCTCTTCTTTTCACAGCTATTTGTAAGGCCTNTGTGTGTCAAATAATGAAAGTGAAAGTGAAGTCTCTCAGTTGTGTCCGACTCTTTGCGACTCCATGGACTGTAGCCTACCAGGCTCTTCCGTCCATGGACTTTTCCAGGCAAGAGTACTGGAGTGGGTTGCCATTTCCTTCTCCAGGGGATGTTCCCAACCCAGGGATCAAACCCGGGTATCCCGCATTGCAGGCAGACGATTTACCACCTGAGCCAACAGGGAAGCCTGTCAAATAGTGAGCTGTATCTAATGTTATTTCAAAAAAGCTCTCAATAATTTCAAGTAGTTCTAATGAATCTCATTTTACTAAGAAGGAAACTAATTCTAGGAGGTAAGTAAACTTTCCAAAGATACAACTACTGCCAAGGATTACAAGCATTATATTATATTCAAGTATCTCTAAAGTAGGCACTCACCTTTTTAATGATGTATACTTTATGTATCAGACTTCCCTAGTAGCTCAGTGATAAAATCTGTCTGCCAGTGCAACAGACATAGGTTCTATCTCTGATCTGGGAAGATCCCCTGGAGAAGGAAATGACAATTTAGTATTATTACCTGGATAATCTCATGGGCAGGGCATCCTAGTGGGCTACAGCCCATTGGGTCACAAAGAGTGGGGCACAGTCTAGTAACTGAACAATAATATTTTATGTACAGTCTTAGAATAAATATGTTGTGATTTCTTGAATTTGAATTTTAATTCATATGATGACAGAAGGTCTGCTGCTAAGTCACTTCAGTCATGTTCAACTCTGTACAACCCCACAGACATTAGCCCACCATGCTCCCCCATTCCTGGGATTCTGCAAGCAAGAACTCTGGAGTGGGTTACCATTTCCTTCTCCAGTGCATGAAAGTGGCAAGTGAAAGTGAAGTCGGTCAGCTGTGTCCGACTCTTAGCGACCCCATNCCACAGACATTAGCCCACCATGCTCCCCCATTCCTGGGATTCTGCAAGCAAGAACTCTGGAGTGGGTTACCATTTCCTTCTCCAGTGCATGAAAGTGGCAAGTGAAAGTGAAGTCGGTCAGCTGTGTCCGACTCTTAGCGACCCCATGGCTCCTCCATCCATGGGATTTTCCAGGCAAGAGTACTGGAGTGGGGTGCCATTGCCTTCTCTGGAAAAAAAGTCTATCATAACTCAATTACCAAATTCCTAATTTTCATTGATATTTAAGACTTAAAAAGTGAGATTTTTTCCATTTATCTGTGATATATTTTAACTTATACACAGTAGACTGATTATGGGTCTCCTGACTTTAATGCCCTTGGCATAAGACTGGTAAAATATGTGTTAATATTAACATAAAATCACATTACTATAAATCGGTCAGTAAGTGTAACCAAAGCATTTGGGATACCTTCAAAAGTAATTTTTAATATTTAAACTAAAATTATTATGCAAGTATCATTATTGTTTTGCCATTAGTTAAGAATCCAGAGCTAGGAATTACTTCAGTGTATAATTTACCAATATTTTCTATATTAAAATGATTGACATATGAGACATTCTATTTATATAATTTTTCATAGTTTTCAAAGTAATTTTTCCATCTAGATGTATTTATATGCCCTACAATGAAATACAGATACTATTTTTCTTTTACATTGAATCAAACATAGAGATCACATCATGATGGATATCTGGGTCATGAAGATCTTTTTTGTACAGTTCTTCTGTGTATTCTTGCCACCTCTTCTTAATATCTTTTGCTTCTCTAAGGTCCATACCATTTCTGTCCTTTATCGAGCCCATCTTTGTATAAAGTATTCCCTTGGTATCTCCAATTTTCTTGAAGAGATCTCTAGTCTTTCCCATTCTGTTGTTTTCTTCTATTTCTTTGTATTGATCACTGAAGAAGGCTTTCTTATCTCTTCTTGCTTTTCTTTGGAATTCTGCATTCAGATGCTTATATCTTTCCTTTTCTTCTTTCCTTTTCACCTCTCTTCTTTTCACAGCTATTTGTAAGGCATCCCCAGACAGCCATTTTGTTTTTTTGCATTTCTTTTCCATGGGGATGGTCTTGATCCCTGTCTCCTGTACAATGTCACGAACCTCCTTCCAAAGTTCATCAGGCACTCTATCTATCAGATCTAGGCCCTTAAATCTATTTCTCACTTCCACTGTATAATCATAAGGGATTTGATTTAGGTCATACCTGAGTGGTCTAGTGGTTTTCCCTACTTTCTTCAAATTGAGTCTGAATTTGGTAATAAGGAGTTCATAATCTGATCCACAGTCAGCTCCTGGTCTTGTTTTTGTTGACTGTATAGATCTTCTTCATCTTTGGCTGCAAAGAATATAATCAATCTGATTTTGGTATTGACCATCTGGTGATGTCCATGTGTAGAGTCTTCTCTTCTGTTGCTGGAAGAGGGTGTTTGATATGACCAATGCGTTCTCTTGGCAAAACTCTATTAGCCTTTGCCCTGCTTCATTCTGTACTCNGAATATAATCAATCTGATTTTGGTGTTGACCATCTGGTGATGTCCATGTGCAGAGTCTTCTCTTCTGTTGCTGGAAGAGGGTGTTTGATATGACCAATGCGTTCTCTTGGCAAAACTCTATTAGCCTTTGCCCTGCTTCATTCTGTACTCCAAGTGATGTCTCAGACCGATCCTACAGCTTCCAGCCATTCTCAAGTGTTAAAAATTTCAGTCTAGTCTAACAGTGTTTAAAAGCTCAATCTTGCCTTCAGTTCTGTGTTCATCATGGCCAATCCCCCTGTAGGAGGGACCCTGGAATGGAAACAAGGGCACTTCTTCACTCTTACCCTCTCCTTTGCTGATTTTCTTCTAGCACTTTCAAAAATGGGTAGAAAATGAGATTACAGAAATAGATTTTAGGTGTACTCTTAATGCAGCTGCTCTAGTCCCTCATGGCTATAAATATTCCCAATGGCTTCTGGTGCCGGTTCTTGCAGACCCTGAGGAAGACCTCCACACTGAGCCTTCTGCTGACGTGAGGAATTCACTTCAGTTTAGCTGATTTTTAACTCCATTTCCACTTCACATCCAACTCTAGCATTCACATACAATCTTTCATCTGGTATCCCCTTTCCATAGACCAGTTCTCCCAGGTGGGCCAGCAATCATATTACTGATGCTCAAACGCCTTTTTGATGTTCCTTGGACCCACTAGCAAAGGATACATCTTCATCCCAATAAAAAATTACAGTGAAAGACAGTTTTACTTGTCTATCTTCCTCCCTCAACCACTCTTGAATTATTTTCTTTATTCCCACTTCAAAAAGGCACAGAAGACAGATCATTAAATCTGATGTATAAGTGCCCAACTTAGAAATAATATATCTATCACTCTTTTCCTGGTCACACCTCCCCCCATGTTTACAAGTATTCTATTGGAACCCTGTTGCACATGTCATACTTCTGCTGAAGCCAACAGCTCACATCTCTAAAAGGTCATAAGATTCCCTGAGGCCAGTACACATATACACCAGGGAAAGGGGGAGGGATGAAGAGGGTGGCTGGTTATGCCACCTTAATAATCTTATGGAAATATAACTGATGCTGTTTTGAAAGCTGTCTTGTAGAGTGTGGATGTACATGCTACCTGTGTTTGGTTACTTGTTTGTTATTGGTTTGGATGTTCGGCTGGTTGGTTTTGGGATTCTAAAAACAATTCCAAGATAACAGTGATGCAAATTCAATATTGTCACAGGTAGGAAAAAACTAGAAGGAAAGATATTAGTATACTACCGTGTTACAGGTGCTTGTTACTAGATGTGTGTGTGTGTGTGCATTCTCAGTCATGTCTGATTTGTTGTGACCCCATGGACTATAGCTCGCCAGGATTCACTGTCTATAGGGATTCTCCAGGTAAGAATAGTGGAGTGGGTTGCCATGCCCTCCTCAAGGGGATCTTTCCAACCCAGGGATCAAACCCAGGTCTCCCGCGCTGCAGGCAGATTCTTTACTGTCTGAGCCACCAGGGAAGCCCTGTTACTAGATGGCAATACTATATTATTACCTATAGCATAAGTGTGTCACCTGCCAATCAGGAGACACAGGAGACCTGGGTTCCATCCTTTGGTTAGGAAGATCTCTAACTGGAAAACTCCCATGGACAGAGGAGCCTGGCTGGCTTCAGTCCGTGGATCACAAAGATTCAGACACAACTGAATACACATGCGCATAGGTATATATTACAGTATTATTTCCTCCTTACTTCGTGAAATTTTCTATTTAAAGGGAGAACACTTGAATAATTAAGGGGGTATTTTAAATGATATTAAAACATAATGCATATATTTTCATATAAAAGTGAGCGTAGGGGGACTTTTTTATTTTTCCAGCTTTATTGGAGCATAATTGAAAAATAAAATTGTATATAATTACAGTGAACCATATGATGGGTTTGATATACATATGCTTCGTGAAATGATTACAACAACCAGGTTAATTTGCACATTTTTCACATCCCATGGTTCTCTTATTTTTGTATGTGGTTAAAAACAGTTAAGGTCTACCCTCAACAAATTTAGAGTCACAATGCAATATTATTGACTATAGTCACTGCTATACATTGTATCCCCAGAGCTCATTCATCTTATAACTGAAGACTTGTACCTTTTGACTAGCATCTCTCCATCTTTCCCACCACTCTACCCCAGTTCCTGCAAACCATCATTTGACTCTATGTTTCTGAGTTTAGTTTTTAAGATTCCATGTATCAATGAGATCATACAGTATTTGTCTTTGTCTGGCTAATTTCACTTAAGATAATGTCCTCTACATTATTTCTGTACTTGCAAATGGTGAGATTTCCTTCTCGTGGCTTAATGATATTCCATTGTGTGTGTGTGTATGTGTGTGTATGTGTACGTATCACATCTTCTTTATTCATCTGTCAATGGACACAGGTTGTTTCTATACATTGGCTGTTGTGAATAATAGAGCAATGAACACAGAAATGAAGATGTATCTGAGACACAGATTTCAGTTGTTTTAGATAAATACCTAGAAGTGAGATTACTGAATCATATTTCTGTTTTTAACTTTTTGAGAAAACTGTTCTGTTTTCCATAGTGGCTATATCAATTTACATTCCTCACAGAGGTGTAACAAGAGTTCCTTTATCTCCAAATCCTTGCCAGCACTCATTGTCTGTTGTCTTTCTACTAAATGGTGTGCAATGGTATCTCACAGAGGTTTTGGTTTGTGTTTATCTGATGATTCATAATGTTGAACATCTTTTCTTGTGCCTATTGGCCATTTGTATGTCTTCTTTGAAAAAAATGTTTTTTTCAGGTATTTTGCCCATTTAAAAATTAAATTATTTGGTTTTTAGCTATTGAGTTAAAGTTAGGTTCCTTATCATGGGAAAGTGACTAAATAGGCATGTGTACCTACCAGTATAAAAAAGATTACTTGATTGTAGATATATAGAAAGTGAGGGTTTTCCTGATGGCCCAGTTGTAAAGAATCTGCCTGCAATGTGCAAGACCCAGGTTCAGTCCCTGGATTGAGAAGATCCCCTGGAGAAGGGAATGGCACCCCACTCCATGGAATTCTTGCCTGGAAATTCCATGGACAGAGGAGCCTGGCGGAGTATAGTCCATGGAGTCACAAAGAATTGGGCACGACTGAAGCAGCTGAGCACACATGCATGCATACACAAAGTGCCCAGGCACTGGAAGCTTCTTTCACTACTCAGACAAATCAAGAAATTATTCTTTTCTGGAAAAATGGATTTAACCTACATAGCAAAACACATACACACCCATTGGCTCATATATAGAGAGTTGTCATTATTCAGTTTTCATAGTGTCAAAGGGAAAAACATTTAAGTAACCCCCCTTAAAACCAGAACAAAATTTTACATATATAGTAAAAAATGTACAAATGAGACTTTATTTTGAAACATAAAATTTAAAAAGAAGTTTTTCTTTTAGTGGGTGAAGTAGAAGTTATATTTACAAACATATGGCAATTCTTAGAATTTATACCAAAAAAATAAGTCTATTGTATCCTTTAATAATTTTTAATTATTCACACAAAATTATATGATGTTTTTACCTCAAACTTGACAGGAGGATCATATAAGAGGGTTGTTTTCTTACAGTGTTACTCAGGGGTTCATTTATTTTCCCAAAGGGCCTTTCCTAATCCTTTGAAATTCAAATTTTCTTTTGAAGAACTCATCTACTCATCATACTTGTCATTTTTCACTTTAACTATTAGCTTGTGAAACTCTGCCAGATCCTCATTTATGAGTGGTTTTCCATGTGATTGGACTTCCCTGGTGGCTTAGATGGTCAAGAATCTGCCTGGAATGTGGGGGACCCCGATTTGATCCCTGGGGTCAGGAAGATCCTTTGGAGAAGGGATTGTCTACCCACTCCAGTATTCTTGCCTGGAGAATTCCGTGGACAGATGAGCCTGGCAGGCTACGGTCCACAGGATCACAAAGCATCGGACATGACTAAGAGACTAGCAGTTGCATGTGATTATAGCAGTTCTCAAACATTGTTTTTCGTGGGTTTCAGAGTTGCTTCCAAATTTTGCAGTTATGCCTCAAAATTCATAATTTTATTTGAAAAAATTGAATGTTTACAGCTTTCTATATGTGCGTGTGTGCTAAGCCACTTCAGTTGTGTTCAACTGTGTGCAACATTATGGACTATAACCTGCCAACCTCCTCTTGCCTGGGATTCTCCAGGTAAGAATACTGGAGTGGGTTGCCATGCCCTCCTCCATTCTCTCCTCCAGGGGGGTCTTCCCAACTGAGGGATCAAACCCCAGTCTCTAGTGGCCCCTGCATTGGCAGGTGGATTCTTTACCACTAGCGCCAGCTGGGAACCCACAGCTTTCTATAATCACCTGTAAAACAAACTAAAGCAGTACATTTGGTGGAGAGAGTGTTTATGTGATGAATACTTTTTATTTCTGTAACAACATAAAAAATCAGATTATATAGTTATTATTAGGACAGCTAGGGACTCTGTGCATGTGGGTGTTCATTAAATCACTAGGCCATGATAAACCTACCTAGTAGTTGGAAAACTTTTTGGTGCCAAAATTGAATGAAACTAGATAAGCATCCTCTCCCATTTTCAGCCCCCAAATATGCAAAGATACTAAGACACCTAAACCAAATCCCATTGCATACAATAGTCAGAATATCATCCAGCCCAGGAATTCAAGTATACTGATAAGTATTTTAACTAGAGTGAGAAAAGAGAATAAAAATTTAGGTGGGGAATATGAAACATTTTAAAAGGGGAAAATGTACTTTTAGAGATACTTCGTGTCCCATGCTAGTAAAGGTTATGCTCGAAATCCTTCAAGCTAGGCTTCAGCAGTACTTAACATCAAGAACTTCCAGATGTACAAGCTGGGATTAGAAAAGGCAGAGGAACCAGATAGCAAATTGTCAATATGTGCTGAATCATAGAGAAAGCAAGGGAATTCCAGAAAAATATCTACTGTTTCATTGACTACTTTAAAGCCTTTGGCTGTGTGGATCATAACGAACTGTAGAAAACTTTTAAAGAGATGGAAATATCAGACTGTCTTACCTGTCTCCTGAGAAATGTGTATGCAGGTCATGAAGCAACAGTTAGAACCTTATATGAAACAATTGACTGGTTCAAAATTGAGAAAGGATTATGATAAAGCTGTATATTGTCACCCTATTTATTTAACTTATATTTAACTTATAACATCATGCAAAATACCAGGCTGGATGAATTACAAGATGGAATCAAGATTGCTGGGAGAAATATCAACAACCCCAGATATGCAGATGATAACACTCTAATGGCAGAAAGCAAGAGGAACTGAAGAGGGTTCATCACCCTCTTGATGAGGGTGAAAGAGGAGAGTGAAAAAGCCAGCTGAAAACTCAATATTAAAAAACTAAGATCATGGCATATGATCCCATCACTTCATGGCAAATAGAAGCGGAAAAGGTAGAAGCAGTGACAGATTTCCTTTTCTTGGGCTCTAACATCACTGAGGATGGTGATTGCAGCCATGAAATTAGAAGGCAATTGCTTCTTGGAAGCAAACCTAGACAGTGTATTAAAAAGCAAAGATATCACTTTGTTGACAAAGGTCCGTATATTGTCTTTCTGGAGTCTCTGGTGGCTCAGAGGTTAAAGCGTCTACTTGGAATGCGGGAGACCCAGGTTCGATCCCTGGGTTGGGAAGATCCCCTGGAGAAGGAAAATGGCAACCCACTCAGTACTCTTGCCTGGAGAATCCCATGGAGGGAGGAGCCTGGTAGGCTACAGTCCATGGGGTCACAAAANATAAACCTTATCACTGAAGTTTTTATTAGCTAAGATATAATTAACTAAGTTTGACTTTTTAATTTTAGGGACAAGTCATTTACCTACACCATCAATGGTTTTGTAGTAATTACTTTTTTATTCCATCAGATTTCTTTCCCCATCAAGTCTATTAATTAGAATTCTACACTTAATATTTTATAGTCATGGTGACATTTATTTCTGTCTTTTTAACTCTCAGTCCTTAATACTAAATAGTTTGTAATATTACTATTTTAAAGAAATCAATAGCAATAATGTGCACAAAATTGAGTACTAAATATCTTATGTGCTTGCATGCTAAGTTGCTTTCAGTTGTGTCTGACTCTGCAACGCTGTGGACTAGCCCACCAGGATCCTCTGTCCAGGGGATTCTCCACGCAAGGGTACAGGAATAGGTTGCCATGCCTTTCTCCAGGACATCTTCCCTTCCCAGGAATCAAACCCTTATCTCTTATGTCTCCTTTACTGGCAGACAAGTTCTTTACTAGCCCATTAGTGGAAAAATTAGGTCCTCATTTCCTGACATTTATATCACATATAACCATTGACAATCAACTTCCTCAGTGTAGTAGAATATATATTCAGTATTAGTGATTCTCAACAGGTAAAAATGGAAACAATGTTGTTTAATCAATATGAACTCACTGAATTCACTGAGTACTAATGTTAATCTTGTGAGCAGCTTCATGCGTTCTCTCATGCATTCTTTAAGAGATCAAATCTTTTAACAATAACCAGTATGGTCTCTTAAAGAAAATTCTGGAATCTTCATAAACTATTTTCCTACAAAATTACAAGTTTTAAAAATAAATAAACAAGATGGAGTTATGAGAGTTTTGCTCAAGCTAAGAATCCAGTAGCTAAATAATTCCATTATTTGTCTTAATATATTATCTCAAATATTTCCCTTTCTGAGATTTAAAAACTCTGAAACTGAGTTTAAATGGCACTTATCCACGTTGTTTTAATTCTTCTTCTTTTGCTTGCAGCATTATAAAGAGTATTTGCAAACAGCATCTATATATGAAACATCCAGTGTAATTTGAATGATGATTAGTTCTTTTCAAAATAAAAATCTTTAAATAACAGGTACATAATTGAGAAAAACTTATGTGAAGTCAAGATTTCAAGAGTTAGGTGCTACGTGAAAATTAGGAAATAAAATTTATGTTCATTGAAAAAGACATGGGAAGCTTTAAAAAATAGTTCAGGAAAGTCTTTATGCAATGCTCTGTAGCATGAATTTGATTATTTAATATGCTATGTGTCTATTAGTGCCAATAGAAACACTGTTATATGTATTTCATTCAATATTTTTCAGTTTTCCAGCTTTGAATATACCTATGGTATTACTCGGAGAAGGCAATAGCACCCCACTCCAGTACTCTTGCCTGGAAAATCCCATGGACAGAGGAGCTTGATAGGCTGCAGTCCATGGGGTCGCTAAGAGTCGGATACAACTGAGAGACTTTTCTTTCACTTTTCACTTTCATGCATTGGAGAAGGCAATGGCACTCCACTCCAGTACTCTTGCCTGGAGAATCCCAGGGATGGGGGAGCCTGTTGGGCTGCCGTCTGTGGGGTCACACAGAGTTGGACATGACTGAGGCAACTTAGCAGCAGCATGGTATTACTATATTCAAGAATTATAAGATATGGAAGAAAATAAGAATTAAACATGTAATTTAGCATATAACAACAAAATATTATTCAGAGAACTTTCTACCAGAAGCACTGAAATTCAGAATTAGAAAGAAAAATAAATAAAAGTTAACAAATTATCTGATCTAAGAAATTAAGTATATCACGTAGTGTATGTGAACAAAAATAGATTTTTAGAAAAGATTCTTGACATTTTCAACCCTTCAAATTTAGATATTTCCAACATTTTTTTTTAACTTTTCTAAAGCATCCTCTAGACTTTTAAAGTAATCTTGGAAATGGGGATTTTTTAAAAATTAAATAATGTATGTTAGAAAGTGAATGTGAAAATTAACATGTGAATGGCTCATATCTGAATACATTTTGTCAATTAGAAAACATGAATTCAGTACTAACAAAAGATAAGCTATAAAAATGTACAAAGCTATGTAAAATGTACAAGACACATTTACAAGAGCTTATAATTCCTTGATAAAATGTACATATATATGCACATACTTATATACATACATGTATAATAACTCTTAAACACACAGTAAAATGAATGTGCTACTAACTGAATATTTGTGCCCCTTCTAAATTCAGATGTTAAAGCCCTGACACCCAGGCTATATTTGGAGATAAGGCTTTTAAAGAAGTAAGTTTTTAAGAACTTAAGAATTTGAGAAGTAATTAAATTTAAATGAAATAGTAAGGGTGGGGCCCTGATCTGATAGCATTAGTGTTCTTAGGAGAATTAAAAGAGCTCGCTCTTTCACTCCGTTTGTGCACAGAGGAAAGACCCTGTGAGGATGCCATGAGAAGCACAGCCATCTGCAGGCCAGAAAGAGTGTTGTCACTTTGGTTTAGCAGGAACCAAACCCTGCTAAACATTGATCTGGGACTTTGAGTCTTCAGAATTCTAAGAAAATTCATTTCTGTTATTTAAGCCATGCAATGCAGTCTTGTCTTTTTTTTTTTTTTTTTTTTTGAAAACTCAAATGGGCTTCCCTGGTGGCTCAGCTGGTAAAGAATCAGCCTGCAATGCGAGAGACCTGGGTTCAGTCCCTGGGTTGGGAAGATCCCCTGCAGAAGGGAAAGGCTACCCACTCCAGTATTCTGGCCTGGAGAATTCCATGGACTGTATAGTCCATGGGATCGCAAAGAGTCAGACATGACTGAGCAACTTTCACTTCACTTCAATGAAACTAATACAAATCAGATGCCAAAAGAGCAGCAGAGACAACTTGCGCTGAGCAAGGATGTGTGGAATGAAGGTTATCACAAGCGTGAGGAAGAGGGGAAGATCTTCTAAAGGAGAGGGAACCTCTCAGTGAAATGATCTGTTTTTGGAAGACAGTGTTAGTGGTAACATGAGGGCAAGTTATAAAGGTGAAAATTGAATCACAAGTACTGATCAGCCCTGAGCAAATACTGAGTTCACAGTGAGAGATAAATGCAGCAGATATTGGAGAAGGAAATGACAACCCACTCCAGTGTTCTCACCCAGAGAATCCCAGGGACGGCGGAGCCTGGTTGGCTGCCATCTATGAGGTCACACAGAGTTGGACACGACTGAAGTGACTTAGCAGTAGCAGTATGTAAGCAAACCCTCCCTTTTCCAGCTTATCACATTCTCCATGAAAGAATTTAATCAACTTGGGAGATATTTCCTGGGTAACGAAAAGAATATTCACTTAAAAGTGTATGTTCTAATAACCTATAATGGAAAATAATCTGATATATATATAATAATAATAATAAGCTGATATATATATATATATATTGTTTTTGATCAGTTGCTAAGTCATGTCTGACTCTTTGCAACCCCATGGACTGTAGCATGCCAGGCTTCCCTCTCATTCACTATCTCCTGGAGTTTGCTCAAATTCCTGTTCCTTGAGTACACTATCTCATCCTCTGCTACCCTATTCTCCTTTTGTGTTCAATCTTTCCTAGTATCAAGATCTTTTCCATTAAATTTCCTCTTTGCATTAGGTGGGCAAAGTATTGGAGCTTCAGCTTCAACATCAGTCCTTCCAATGAACATTCAGTGTTGATTTTGAGAGAGTAAATTCCTAGGCAGATTGATAAGAAGTCCAGGGTTCCTGAGGTGATAGGGGTCTGGAATTCTCAATGAGGAATGAAGTTGCTCAGTCGTGTGCGACACTTTGTGACCCCATGGACTGTAGCCTACCAGGCTCCTCTGTTCATGGGATTTTCCAGGCGTTGGTACTGGAGTGGATTGCCATTTCCTTCTCCAGGAGATCTTCCCAACCCAGGGATCAAATCTGGGTCTCCCGCATTGTAGACAGACGCTTTACTGTCTGAGCCATCAAAGTCTCTCTCAAGGAGGAGGAAAGGACAAACATTTTTTCCCCTCTGCATTCCTTAGTCTTAGTCACATAAAACATTTAACTGATGATTACACAACAAACAATTCAGTTTAAACTCTATACTAGGGATTATATAACAACAATGTATTCTGCTTAAAGACAGTTTCTCCTTCCTGAAAACCTTCTGACCAGTTGTGATATCTTAGAATGTATATTATGGGTGTGGGTCTGGTTGGATCTTTCTATTGTTAAATTCTAATCCTGTTATCCTAAAATGTAAATTGTGGCAGTGGGTCTGGTAAAATTTTTACAACCTTGATTTTTACAAATTTTTACAACATTTACAAAAATTTTACAACATTCTTTTGATTTATTGTGATAACTTAATTTGAAAATTACATAGCCCCCTTGCTAAACATTAGCAAGTGGGGCACTCTCTGCCCCCTTTTGAGGTCTATGTCAGAAACTTTCTCTGTCCCTTTTCACTGTAATAAAACTTCTGCCACACAAGAGCCCTGAGTGGTCAAGCCTGGTCTCTGGTCCCAAAGCTAAATCTTCTTCGGAGATCACGAATCTGACATCGTTCACCATAAGCTATCAGTTTCCTTTAGGACTGACTGGTTTGATTTCCTTGCTGTCAAAGGGATGCTCAAGAATCTTCTCCAGCACCACAGTTCGAAAGCATCAGTCCTTCAGCACTCAGCCTTCTTTACAGTGCAACTCTCACTTCCCTACATGACCACTGGGAAAACCATATAGTGGACCTTTGTCAGCAAAGTGATGTCTTTGCTTTATAATATGCTGTCTAGGTTTGTCATAGCTTCCCTTCCAAGGAGTAAGCATCATTTGATTTTGTGGCTTCAGTCACCATCCACAGTGATTTTGGAGCCTAAGAAAATAAAATCTCTCACTGCTTCTACATTTTCTCCTCTTATTTTCTATGAAGTGGTGGGACTGGATGCCATGATTATAGTTTTATGAATATTGAATATATAGAAGAAATATATGTGTGTGTGTGTGTGTGTGTGTGTGTGTGTGTGTGTGTGTGTATATATATCTGAATCACTTTGCTATACAACCAAAACTAACATAATATTGTAAATCAACTATATATTTTTCTAAACTCTGTGTTCATGGAGTGTCACTGCATCTTGGAGCTGGAATGGGCCCAAAGTTTCTTAGCCCAATCAAGTGGCCCCATTGTCCCTAAAAAACAAGGACAAGGAAGACCTTGAAAAGAGAGAAAAACAAATCTCCCCTCACTAATAGATAGGCTACACTATTCAAAAACCAATCAAACACACATCTAGATTTCTCTGAAAGAGATGTGCTTATTTATCAAGCAAGGACAATAGAAAAGCCATGGGAAGAGTGGCCAGGGATTGGAGAATTCACTTCCACTTTTACTCATAAAACAGTCAAAGGGATTTGACTGGGAGACAGTCAAATTTGACTGTGAGACAGTCTACAGCCTGTGAGACAGCACAGAGGTGACCATGAACTCTCATCCAGCTGAAGTCCAAGGCCTCAATTAAACCTGAGACAATCACGTGTACTCTTGTGGAAAGACAGGAAGGTTCTCAAGAGAAACACTTATGCAAAATCACCTGAATGGCTAGTGTAAAAGTAGCATCTAGGTGAGGTAGAACTTCAACTCTGTTGTCATTTCCTCCTGAGAATACCCTGTAAAATCTTGCATATATAAAAATGTAGACTATTAGTGTGTTGAAAGGGCAAGATGCTCAGGGGAGATGGTTGTTCCACTGCATTTATTTTGGGCTCCAGTATGCAAAGTGCTGGGCTGGATCAATCACAAGCTGGAATCAACGTTTCTGGGAGAAATATCAACCACCTCAGATATGCAGATGACACCACCCTTATGGCAGAAAGCAAAGAGAATTAAAAGAGCTTCTTGATGAAGATGAAAGAGGAGAGTGAAAAAGCTGGCTTAAAACTCAACATTCAGAAAACTAAGATCATAGCACCTGGTCCCATCACTTCATGGCATATAAATGGGGAAATAATGTAAACTATGACAGACTTTATTTTCTTGGACTCCAAAGAAGCCATGAAATTAAAAGACTGCAGCTATGAAATTAAAGGATGCTTACTCCTTGGAAGAAAAGCTACAACAGACATAGACTGTGTATTCAAAAGCAGAGACATTACTTTGCCAACATAGGTTCGTCTAGTCAAAGCTATGGTGTTTCCAATAGTCATGTATGGACATGAGAGTTGAACCATAAAGAAAGCTGAGCATCAAAGAATTTATGATTTTGAACTGTGGTATTGGAAAAGACTCTTGAGAGTCCCTTGGACTTCAAGGAGATCAAACCAGTAAATTGTAAAGGAAATCAGTCCTGAATATTCATTGGAAGGACTGAAGCTGAAGCTGAAACTCCAATACTTTGGCCACTTGATATGAATAACTGACTCATGTGAAAAGACCCTGATGCTGGGGAAGATTGAAGGTGGGAAGAGAAGGGTATGACAGAGGATAAGATGGTTGGATAATATAACCAACTCAATGGACATGAGTTTGATCAAGCTCTGGGAGATGGTGAATGGCAAGGAAGTGTGGTATGCTGCAGTCCAAGGGGAGGCAAAGAGTCAGACATGATTGAACAACTGAACAACAACAACAACAAGCAGAGAAGAGGGGCTTTGGCACCTCTGTTCACTACCGGCTATAATGATGGGCTATGCTTAGTCACTTCAGTTATGTCCAACTCTTTGCAATCCTGTGGACTGTAGCCTGCCAGGCCTCTCTGTCCATGGAATTCTCCAGGCAAGACTACTGGAATGGGCTGCCATTTCCTTCTCAGGGAATCTTCTTGACCCAGGCATCGAACCCAGGTCTCCTGCGTTGCAGGCAGACTTTTTATCATCTGAGCCACCAGGGAAGCCTATAATGACAGATTCAGTGAAAGAGAAACTTGTAAGAAGGAGGCCAGAAGAACAAACTTTTGTTTTCTACCAACATTTATAAAAGGCTGTCATTTGAGGGAAAGGGTTAGGAGTCAGAGGAGCAGCAACATCTCTGTTACAGTAAGTTAAACAGGCAATTTGAAAATGAACATTACAGCTTTTAAGCAATTCACAGACAAACATTGCATTGAACTAAAATACCCTGATAATAAATTCTCACAATTCTACAAGTTAACTTAGAGTCCAGTCAAAGCAACATTTCTTTTTCTTAAATTCCCCTTTGTACCAGTTCTTCTTCCAAATATATATTAGCTAACCTGAAGAGTGTCAGCTCTAATTGGATGATGGTTTAGAGGCTTCAAATCACCCAGAGGTCATGTAATGTAACATAGACCCTGTGTTATTCAAAGGGAATGTTTTAATACACTGGGAGAAATGCAGCGACACAGCAGCAGTGTGAACTCTGACAGACATACTGCCCTGAAGAAGCCCTATATTGTCTCTAATACCATAGGTTTAGCAGTTTTAATTCCCACCTCTGTGAGATGTTTGACAGTTCATTCATTTAGAGAGCTTCAGGGAGACACAGGTGACTCAAGTTCAGATAGCTATTTTAAGGATATGTCGCTTCTGTTTATTTTTTAATGCTAGGGAGAACACACTGAGTGAATCAAAGGAAGACCTTTGCACACAAAAGAAACTGTCCTTTCAAAAAGGAGAATGTTTTGACATTTAGGGACTCGGCACATCTTTGGGGGATAGACTTCCTTAAGGCTAAAACATTGATTGGTAGCAAAGTTAAATGGAGCCCCACCATGGAACACCCTCGGAATGCTGAGTTTTAAAATACTCAAGGCTATAAAAGAGAGATCAGGCTAACTATGTACACCTTTCTGTATATACCTCTTCATCCAGGTTGTGAAGGGTGTTTATGAACTTCATTTTGCATTGAATTGGAAAAATTACCAAAAACTGAAGATGCCAGAGTTAACAGAGAAAACTGTTCTGTTCACATCAAAGGAAAATATGGTGGAAACAAGTCTTTAAACAATACCCACACTATTTTACCAGGTTATGAGGTTATTGGCCAACTGTCAGGGATTATCAGTGTGTAGGTCTATCCCCAAGAAAAATAAATGCAAAAGGAAAATGTTTTTCTGAGGAGGGAGGCCATACAAATAGCAAAGAAAAGAAGAGAAGTGAGAGGCAAAGTAGAAAAAAAAATATGCCCATCTGAATGCAGAGTTCCAAAGAATAGCAAGGAGAGGTAAGAAAGCCTTCCTCAATGATCAGTGCAAAGAAACAGAGGAAAACAATAGGATGGGAAAGACTAGAGATCTCTTCAAGAAAATTAGAGATACCAAGGAAACATTTCATGCAAATATGGGCACAATAAAGGACAGAAAACATATGGACCTAAATGAAGCAGAAGATATTAAATAGAGGTGGCAAGAATACGCAGAAGAACTATACAAAAAAGATCTTAATGACCCAGATAACCACGATGATGTGATCACTCACCTAGAGCCAGACATCTTGGAATGTGAGTGAAGTCAAGTGGGCCTTAGGAAGCATCAGTACGAAAAAAGCTAATGGAGGTGATGGAATTCCAGTTGAGCTACTTCTAATTCTATGAGATGATGCTGTTAAAGTGCTTCATTTAGTATTCCAGAAAATTTGGAAAACTGAGCAGTGGCCACAGGACTGGAAAAGGTCATTTTTCATTCCAATTCCAAAGAAGAGAAATGCCGAAGAATGCTCAAACTACTGCACAATTGCACTCATCTCACATGCTGGCAAAGTAATGCTTAAGTCTCCAAGTGAGGCTTCAACAATACATGAACCAAGAACTTCCAGATGTTGAAGCTGGATTTCGAAAAGGCAGAGGAACTAGAGATCAAATTGCCAATATCCACTGGATCATCGAAAAAGCAAGAGAGTTTCAGAAAAATATCTATTTCTGCTTTACTGACTATGCCAAAGCCTTTGACTGTGTGGATCACAACAAACTGTGGAAATTCTTAAAGAGATGTGATTACCAGACCACTGTACTTGTCTCTTGAGAAATCTGTATGCAGTTCAAGAAGCAACAGTTAGAATCAGATGTGGAACAACAGACTGGCTCCAAATTGGAATAGGAGTACATCACGGCTGTATATTGTCACTCTGCTTATTTAACTTATATGCAGAGTACACCATAAGAAATGTCAGGCTGAGCACAAATGCTGATGTAGCACAAGCTGGAATCAAGATTGCCAGGAGAATTATCAATAACCTCAGATATGTAGATGACACCACCCTTATGGCAAAAAGCAATAACTAAAGAGCCTTTTGATGAAAGTGAAACAGAAGAGTGAGAACGTTGGCTTAAAACTCAACATTCATAAAACTAAGATCATGGCATCTGGTACCATCATTTCATTTCAAATAGATGGAGAAACAATGGAAACAGTAGAAGACTTTACTTTCTTGGTCTCCAAAATCACTGCAGATGGTGACTGCAGCCATGAAATTTAAAAAACTCTTGTTCCTTGGGAGAAAAGCTATGACCAACCTAGACAGCATATTAAAAAGCAGAGGCACTACTTTGCCAACAAAGGTCTGTCTAGTAAAAGCTATGGTCTTTCCAGTAGTCATGAATGGATGTGAGAGTTGGACTATAAAGAAAGCTGAGCACTGAACTATTGAAGCTTTTGAACTGTGGTGTTGGAGAAGACTCTTGAGAGTCCCTTGGACTTCAAGGAGATCCAACAAGTCCATCCTAAAGGAAATCAGTCCTGANGGCTTCATAGGTTGTCTTTTTGTTTTGTTTATGGTTTCTTTTGCTGTGCAAAGATTTTTAATTAGGTCCCATTTATTTTTGGTTTTGTTTTCTTTACTCTAGGAGACAGATTCCCCAACATATTGCTGTGATTTATATCAAAAAGTGTTCTACCATTGTTTTCTTCCAGGAATTTTATAGTATCCAGTTTTATAGTTAGGTTTTTAAATTTTTTGAAGAAACTATCTTTTCTGTATTGTGTGTCCTTATCTCCTTTGTTGTAAGTTAATTGACCATAAGTGTGTGGGCCTATTTCTGGGCTCTCTAGACTATTCCATTGATCCATGTGTCTATTTTTGTTCCAGTATCATACTATTTTCAAGATTGTAGCTTTGTAGTATAGGCTGAAGTCAGGGAGTATGATTACTCTAGGTCTATTCTTCTTTTTCAAGATTCAATATTCTTCAATTTCAAGATTGCTTTGGCTTCTATGTAAATCCTAAGGCTTACGTTTAGTAATGTAAAAATACTTCAGAAGTATGATTAAATATGAAAATAATATAGGAAGTTTTCATTTTTTTTACATATATTTATTTCAAGTGCAGTATAAGATAATATTTTAAAAAGAATCTAGGCACACATAAATTTTGTAAAATTAATTGTTGAATAATTCTTTTTTTCTTCTTATGCCATCAAACATCATTGTAGATCATTATTTGAGTCCTGTATTTACAATGGTTCAATTATATTCAAACTCTTGAATTGATTGTTCATTTAAAATTTTAAAGTCCACATGTGGCATTATTAAATTACAGGTATCTGTTTNGTAGATCATTATTTGAGTCCTGTATTTACAATGGTTCAATTATATTCAAACTCTTGAATTGATTGTTCATTTAAAATTTTAAAGTCCACATGTGGCATTATTAAATTACAGGTATCTGTTTGCTCACTTTGGACTTTCATCTTTTAAACGATGCTGACTAAGTAAGTGACAGCATGAAAGTGATATGTTACATTCATAACTCAAAGAGCGGAGTTAGATATTGAATAATTCACTTAGGACTATTCTTTAATATTATTTTTCAGGACTGCAGTGATACTTTTCTATCCTTGTCTTAAAGAGTAATTGAGACATAAATCCCACAATTTACTTGACTACTATACCTCAGGCTAGGACTAATTAGAACCTTTAAAGAAAAAAAAAATCTGTTTGATTAGTTCATTGAATCAAGTGATCAGTTTAAATTATATTTGAAAATTGAATTGATGGCTGCTCGACATGGCATGCACATAAATATATGGGGTAACATTACAAATGTGGAAAATTATAACACATATATTTCTAATTAAATTTTTTTCTTAATTTTGGAAAAAGGTAGTCCTTTTTAAGGGCTTCCCAGATGGATAAGTGGTAAAGAATCTGCTTGCCAATGCATGTCAGGTACTCCCTGGGTTCAGAAAAGCCCCTGAAGAAGGAAATGGCAATTTTCCTTGCCTGGAAAATCCTATGGACAGAGGAGCCTGGGGGGCTACATTCCATGGGNGATGGATAAGTGGTAAAGAATCTGCTTGCCAATGCATGTCAGGTACTCCCTGGGTTCAGAAAAGCCCCTGAAGAAGGAAATGGCAATTTTCCTTGCCTGGAAAATCCTATGGACAGAGGAGCCTGGGGGGCTACATTCCATGGTATCACAAAAGCTGGACACAACTTAGTGACTAAACAACAATGAGAACAATCCTCTTTAAAGTGAATTTTCTCGAGATGTGCATATATATATATGTATATATATCTTCATATGTACAGGGCCATGAGCCAAAGGATGCAGATGGCCTCCAGAAGGTAGAAAAAGGAAATGAATTCTCCTCTAGACCTCCAAAAGGAATACAGCACTGCCAAAGCCTTGGTTTTAGGATTTTTGACTTCCAGAAATATACTTATGTTGTTTAAACCATTAAGTGTGTGTTAATTTATATCTGCAGTAGGAAATAATACAGACTATAAATTTGTTTCAATGAATTCTTTCCATAATGAAGTATCACAATGCCCACAAAGAGTCAAAGATGACCTGCCTAGAAAAAAAATAGGAAGCCTACAACAAAGTAAACATTATTAAAAACCCTAAACATTTCTCTCTATTTGCAGATATGGACTCTGAAATAGAGTTCCCTATGAGAATTCATGAAGAAGCTCATTTCAAAACTCTATCTTCTGAAAATAGTGATGAAAAGTTAAAAATATCACTAGACACTGAAAGGCCTACTCAGGTGGAAATGGATATATCTATGGAAAATACCCTGTCAAACAGTCAGATCCTTTTAACTGATTACTTTTTATCTTCTCAAAATTACATTGCTAAAAAAGGTAAGAAACAAGTTATTTGTTCTCTAATGCAGCAATTAAGGAAGAAATTAAACTGAACATTTGTGTCTTATCAAGTATTAACATTTTAATTTATAAATTGACAGAAGATGCTTCTTGGCCTCAGCTTCTGGAATATTCATTTCAAATTGATGTTTATGATTTCCTGAATTCTGCATTTTCACCAATTGTAATTCTTATAGAAAGGGTAAGTTGACCTTTTAGATATTTTCCAATACTTTTATGTTTGTGCTAAGTTGAGTCAGTTGTGTCTGACTCTGCGAGGCTATAAACTGCAGCCTGCCAGGTCTACATCATGGGATGATGTAGGCAAGAATATTGGAGTGGGTTGCCATTTCCTTCTCCAGGGGATCTTCCTGACCAAGGGATCAAACCTGAATTTCTATGTCTCTTGCATTGGCAGGTGGATTTTTTATCACTAGCGCCACCAATAATTTTACCTATTTTACTAAATATAGGAATAGCTGAAAATTATGAGTGAATCCTCCCTATGTAAATATTATTGACTCATAATATTTCTCTTTGCATAAAATCTTATATGAAGCTTTTCCCTTATATGAATATTTTGTTCCATGGATGTTCTTAAAGATATTTTTTAAAACCTTTCCTTAAGCTTTGTTGATCTTGAGCATTAGGGTTTTTTCCTTCTCCTTTTTTTAAATCAGAGGAAATCATACTAAGCTTTAACTCAGAAATAATATGAACTGAAATTTAATCTTAAGGAAATTATTAATATTTGAATGACAGCTGTGACCTCAAAATGATGTGATGTGAGAATCTTGCAAAAGCAACTAGTACTTCAAAATTTAACCAAGTCATAACTAAAATTCTAAAATCTGTCTGCTTTTTCATTTATTGTAACTTCTATTAAATTCTATCTCATTTATTGTAAATGAAATATTACACAAGGATCTAGCTGTAGTATTTGGCACATAAGGTATTTTGTAAGTGTTTGTTCCTTTTCTCATTTACTGCTATTATATAAATAATTGAGGAAGCACTTGTATCTTCTCATTTACATTTTAAGATGAAACTTAACAGTGGTTACCTTCAAGGAGTTCATTCTAGTTGGACACAGTAAAAAAAGCAATAACTGTACGTGCTGTAAAGGCCACAGGATGCTACTGATACACAGGAGGAGCTGCCTGGTAGACTGACTGGAAATGTTAGGTAGAGAGAATAGGGAGGAGGAGCCTGGGAAAATGTCCCAGAAGAGATCTTACTTGAGCTGACCTTAAAGAAAGAGTAGGAGTTAGCCAGGCAAGAAAGGATGAACATTCTAGGCTGAAAGTGAATTTTAAAAAGTACAGAAGTGGGAGAGATTCTGGCATTTCTAAGCAATTCAGTCTGATTGAATTTACAAGCAATAAATTTATAAGCAATTTATAAATAATTCAGTCTGATTGAATATTGGGATTGAAGTTGAATACTGGGACTAAAGAGGAAGGTTAGCTTTGCATTTGTGATAGGAAGTTGAACTCTATCTTTTCAATAATGGGGCACTATTTTTTAAATTTATTTTTAATTGGAAGATAATTGCTTTAAGTAAAGTGAAAAAGTTTCATGTATGGAAGTCTGTCCATCAACATTGTCAATATTAATAAGAATTGACTGAAGACCAGAGGAAGGGAGCCCAATCAAGAAGTTATCACTTGAATTCAGGAAATAAATTGTGAAGGTTTAAATTAGGGTTTATAAACTCAAATGAAATGAGTGAAGCACAGGTAAAGGAGACAACTGTAGCCAACTAGAGAGTGTATGCCTTCTCTAAAGGATATAAGTTCTTCAGTTTTGTTTTTTTTTTCCCCCCGAGCTTCTGATATTTCAAGAAAAGTTGAAACTCTAGATTTTGTGTGTGTGAAACTTCCCATTTTTAAAAAAGAACTTGTTTTTTAAAAATAATTTTTAAAAACATTTGTTTATTCATGGCTGTGTTGGGTCTTTGTTGCTGCACAGACTGTTTCTAGTCTCAGTGAGTGGGGGCTACTCTCCAGTTGTGGTTCAAGGGCTTCTCACTGTAGGGCTCCTGTCAAGGAGCACCAGCTCCGGGGCGCAGGGGCTTCAGCAGTTACAGTACACGGGCTCAGTGTTGTGACTTGAGAGCTTGGGCCCAGTAGTTGTTGTACTCGGGTTTAGTTGCTCTTCGGCATATAGGATCTTCTCTGACCAGGGATTGAAACTGTGTCTCCTGCATTGGCAGGTGGATTTTTTTTTTTTAATTGATTTATTTTTAGTTGAAGCATAATTACTTTACAGTATCGTGCTGGTTTCTGCCAAACATCAACAAGAATCAGCAATAGGCATACATACATGTGTCCCCTCTCTCTTGAACCTCCCTCCCACCTCCCTCCCTATCCCACCCCTCTAGGTTGTTACAGAGTCCTGGTTTGAGTTCCCTTGAGTCAGACAGCAAATTACTATTCAGTTCAGTTCAGTCGCTCAGTCGTGTCCGACTCTTTGCGACCCCATGAATCGCAGCATGCCAGGCCTCCCTGTCCATCACCAACTCCCAGAGTTCACTCAAACTAACGTCTATCGAGTCAGTGATGCCATCCAGCCATCTCATCCTCTGTCGTCCCCTTCTCCTCCTGCCCCCAATCCCTCCCAGCATCAGAATCTTTCCAATGAGTCAACTCTTCACATGAGGTGGCCAAAGTACTGGAGTTTCAGCTTTAGCATCATTCCTTCCAAAGAAATCCCAGGGCTATTTTATATATTGTACGTTTCCATGTTACTCTCTCCATACATCCCATCCTCTCATTCCTTCCCTGCACTTTGTCCATAAGTCTGTTCTTTAAGTCTGTGTCTCCATTGCTGTCCTGCAAATAATTTTATCAGCACTATCTTTATAGATTCCATATATATGTGTTAGTATACGATTTTTGCTTTTCTTTTTCTGATTTACTTCACTCTGTGTAACAGGCTCTAGGTTCATCTGTCTTATTAGAACTGACTCAAATGTGCTCCTTTTTATGGTTGAGTAATATTCTATTGTACATATGTACCATGGCTTCTTTATACGTTCATCTGTTGATGGACATCTAGGTTGCTTCCATGTCCTAGCTATTGTAAACAGTTGGAGAAGGCAATGGCACCCCACTCGAGTACTCTTGCCTGGAAAATCCTATGGACAGAGGAGCCTGGAAGGTGCAGTCCATGGGGTCGCTGAGGGTCGGACACGACTGAAGTGACTTAGCAGCAGCAGGTTGCTTCCATGTCCTAGCTATTGTAAATAGTACTGCAGTGAACATTGGGGTACATGTGTCTTTTTCAGTTTTGGTTTCCTCAGTGTATATGCCTATTAGAGGGATTGCTGGGTCATATGGTGGTTTTGGAGAAGGGAATGGCAACTCACTCCAGTACTCTTGCCTGGGAAATCCCATGGACAGAGGAGCCTGGCAGGCTATATATAGTCCATTGGGTTGCAGACTTGGACACAACTAAAGCAACTTAGCAAGCACACACATGGTGGTTTTTATTCCCAGTTGTTTTTTTTTTTAACAATCTCCACACTCTCTTCCATCATGACTGTTATCAATTTACATTCCCACCAGCAATGGAAGAGGGTTCTGTTTGCTCCAGCATTTGTAGACATTTTTATGACAACCATTCTGACTGGTGTGAGGTGATATCTTATAGTTTTAATTTACATTTTTCTAATATTGAGCGATGTTGAACATCTTTTCATGAGTTTGTTAGCCATCTATATGTCTTCTTTGGAGAAATGTCTATTTAGGTCTTCCCCACTTTTTGATTGGACTGTTTTTCTGATATTGACTTATATGAGCTGCTTGTTTATTTTGGAAATGAATCCTTTGTCAGTTGTTTCATTTGCTATTATTTTCCCTCATTCTGAGGGGTGTCTTTTCACCTTGTTTATAGTTTCCTTTGCTGTGTAAACTTTTTAAGTTTAATTAGGTCACACTTGTTTATTTTTGTTGTTATTTCCTCTACTCTAGGAGGTGGGTCATAGAGGATCTTGCTGTGATTTATGTCATAGAGTGTTCTGCCTATGTTTTCCTCTAAGAATATTATAGTTTTTGGTCTTACATTTAGGTCTTTAATCCATTTTGAGTTTATCTTAGCGTATGGTGTTAGGCATGTGGGTTCAGTCCCTTGGACGATCCCCTGGAGGAGGGTGCAGGCAACCCACTCCAGTATTCTTGCCTGGAATATCCCCATGGGCAGAGGAGCCTGGTGGGCTATAGTCCATGGGGTCTCAAAGAGTCGAACATGACTGAAGAGACTTAAGATGGTGTGAGGAAGTGTTCTACTTTCATTTTTTTTACATGTGGGTGTCCAGTTTTCCCAGCACCACTTATTGAAGAAGCTATCTTTGCCCCATTGTGTATTTTTGCCTTTTTTGTTGAAAATAAGGTATCCATAGGTGCATGGGTTTATCTCTGTGCTTTTTATCTTATTCCACTGGTCTATATTTCTGTTTTTGTGCCAGTATCATACTGTCTTCTTGATGACTATAGCTTTGTAATATAGTCTGAAGTCAGGAAAGTTGATTCCTCTAGCTTGCATTCTTCTTTCTCCAAACTGCTTTGGCTATTTGGGGTCTTTTGTGTTTCCATATGAATTGTGAGATTTTTTTTTGTTCTAGTTCTGTGAAAAATGGCAGGTGGATTCTTTACCACTGAGTCACCAGGGAAGCTTGAAATCTCCCAATTTTTAATTGCTGGCAAATATTCAGATTGAAAAAAAAATACCATGCAGGTCAGACAAAGTGTTCTGTGGGTTGAGTTTGGCCTATTAGCCATATTTTTTAACCTCTGACTAAGTATCTGAGAGTCAGACACGACTGAGCGACTTCACTTTCAATTCTCACTTTCTACTTTCATGCATTGGAGAAGGAAATGGCAACCCACTCCAGGGTTCTTGCTTGGAGAATCCCAGGGACAGTGGAGCCTGGTGGGCTGCTATCTATGGGGTCACACAGAGTCGGGCACGACTGACGAGACTTAGCAGCAGCAAGTATCTGATAGTGGTTATTAAAATGACTGGAAGAACAAACTAGATAGATCTTTTGCAGATAGAATTCACTGGATTTAGTGACTGATTGAAAGTAGCAAGGAGAAAATGGAAAACATAGGAAAATTTACCAGATTTCTAGCTAAGGTGACCAGGTGCCACTGACTGTAAGAGTATTTGTGAAAACTAGGCTTAATGACACAAATTGTTTTGCTTTCAGACTCTTCCTCCTCACTTTCATTGATGGGTTCCGGAGAGTTGACATTACCTAGTAAATAAGCTCAGAGAAATGATTAATTTACTCAGTATGATTTGGTGTTGAAGACGTTGGTTAAAAACATTACTCAGAAATCTGCTCTAGCATAGGAGAGAATAAAAACTAATGATGATGTAGTTTTTAAAATAGTTATAATGAAACTTTCAACTGCTTATTTAATTCTACTTATTAGTATGTCCTACTGACATAGCCCTTACTTGTCATCTCCCCATAAATTATACCAATGAAGTTACTAAATTAAAAAATAATTTATTGCTGTACCATATTAACCTTTCATATATAGTTAAGTGCTTATTTAATACATGCTGTGCTAAGTATGCTTACTTTTGTGGACTCAGTAAATTTTGTCAAATACATTTTATATGAACATCTTGTTTGAAATTCTTTAGACGTGAAAATATTGACTTTAAATGTATTAATTATCTTGTGACCCTGGAAAGTCACTTATTCTCTGGGGAAGTCTCAGTTTAAAACTCTAATATCAGAGATTATATGATAGGCTTGACAGGTCATAGTCCGTCTTGAGCTTTGTGTAAAACATTATGAATCAGTTGCCTGCATTTAAAATGTGCATTCATACAAAAATCTGGATTTCTGCATTCTGTTGAAAAAGTAAAAGACTGTAATACATAGTCTCCCATTCTTCTACAGCAACAAGAAGTTTAAGCTGAATAGTGCTTGTGTTGAATAGACATGCATTTTTCATTTCCCTACACTTATTTCAACTGTTTGGCCTCTATATGGCTTTAAGTTCATAATGTTTGGACTAAATATTCTGAAGAGTTCCTGTCAGACCAGGAATTTCAACAATCTTAATGTGTCTAATAAGCACCCATAAATTTAGGTGAAAGGGTTTCCTTTTTTTCTTGCCTAAATTGTTTCTATTTGTTGATAAGTTGTTACATTTTGTTAAAAAAAAAAAAACGCTTAAAAAAATTAAGTAATAGGAATCAACACCACTTTTATCTACTTTATGATTGAAGAGGCTCTTTGAGTTCTAACATTTATAACTAGAATGCTTCATTTATATATGGAATAAACAATGGAAATTACCCAGCTCTTGTTCAACAGGTAGCTCCTGATTTAACATGTTTTGAGTACAAACTCTTACATCATTAGAGAATGAAGATGTGGCTCAGCATGTTTGACTTTCTTTTGAAAGACTAGATCTTATAGCCAGTGACACTGACTGTTTAATTAAAAGGGAGTAACTAGTATTTATAGTTTAGCAACGGGGCCCTTTATAAGGGAAATCAGTTTCTGGATTGTGGACAAAGTTTACTGGTTAGCATGTTTCCAGTGTTGTATGGGTTCTTGTAGCTGTCACAAACACTAATTGCATATGTTTCTCCATTTCCTTTTAGGTAGGCCTATATAAGTGGCAAAATCCCATATCTACTTAAGGAGAACAAACTTTGAATGTAAATATGGTAAAAAATCATATACTCTATATGTTAAAAGTTTTATTTTTATCAGTTACCTAATCCAGGATTTCTCTTTTCAATTGTAGATTTTAAGAGAATAGTACTTGCATGATATTTAAAGACAAAAACTGACCAGGAGTTTTGTCCATGAAATGAGATTATGGGTTGGTAGTCACAACTCCACCTATAGCACCCCTTTACCACACAAGTGTCAAAACAGGATCACAGTCTTTGTAGAAACAGAAAAGTGCAGGATGTATTAGCACCTGAAATCTTTCTCACAGATATGAGGTACTTATTAGAATTTTACTTACATATTAGGATATTTTAACATGAACTTTTTAAAAAATGGAATTGAAAGATCTAGAGGAAGAGGTAAGTTTCAACATGACTATTAAGTGTGTACAGAAATTAGGTTTGGATCTGGCATTGAGCTTAAGGTTTACTGTTTTGCCATGGGGAAATTTGTAGATTTTAAAAAAATTTCATTTATCCTTTTGTCCCTGATCTATGTTTTTAATATTTGTAATGGTAATTATTGTTAAATTAGAAAAGAGCACAGACTGTCTCTGGGAGAGCAAAGGGACTTAAAAAAAAATGTTTTAGGTTGTAAATAAGTCCTGAGGGCTGAAAGTAATTCTGGAGTTCTCTGAAAATGTTCAGATTTACTGAAGAATTTTCATTCAGTAATACAATGTTTTGAGGTACACTTTGTTCTAAGATTCTTTTAAATTTTAAAGACAGAGTTTTAGTTTGGTTTCTGTTTGACTTAATAAGCTATACACATTGTTTCGTTTGAGTGTATACTGTCCAAAACATATGAACGTGGTGTAATACCTTAAATATGGAGAATTATTAAGCAATTTCTGCTGTTCTTTGCTACCAATAGTTCCTGAAACTCCTTAGGCTGATGTGGCAAATGAGAGTTTCGAAAATGTAGGCGGCCTTTTAGTTCCGAAAATCTTCCACCGTGGATTGGACCATTTTTGGATTCTTTATGGCACAATGCTTTTGTTATTGCTGGAGCTTAACATTAGAGAAGTTTTCTAAAGAACTAACATATTGTTCAACTGCTGAGTTCTCTCAGGTGATTTGTTAAGGAAGACGTACTTGTTCCTTTTCTTGTTGCTTCAACGAGAACTTCAGTTGGAAAATGCAGAGATGGGTTAGAACAGGTCCATCCCTGGGCATTTTATTCAACAGACCTAAATATAGGGTCCTAAATTTAGAGGGCAAGGTGCTACTTTTAGCTCCCCTTTTCAGAGAACACGCAGCTAGCTGAGGTTCATACAGGTTTGATTTGGCGTCTGAGTAACTAGGAGCTCATGGAGTTTTAAGAGTTTTGCAAAGCAAGTGCCCAGGTAACTCAGGTAAAAGTGAGTAAGCCCCTGGAACCCTCCGCTGGGCACCGAAAGCCCGACAGATATTCTCTTGCGTGGGAGAGGTTAAACTTTGCTCAGATCACAGCTGACCCGAAGCGTCTTCCTGTCCAAAGTCCGGGCACGGTTGGCAGGACGCAGAGGACCGGGCCCCGCAAGCCATTCTGTGACTGGAATGAAGACGGCGGCCGGTTTCCCAGGGCCGGCGGGCTCCCCCGGGGTACGACGCCACCAAGGCTTCCGCGGGGTGCGGACTGCAGGCTCCGGCAGGGCTGCGAGATGAAAGCGTCGGGGGCTGGGCTGGGGCCAGGCGCCGGCAGCCGGTAGAGGCGGCGCGTCGCGCTCACCCAGCCGGGCGACCCGGAGGGGCCTCCGGGAGAAGTCTAGCAGCCGCCAGCCCGATGGTGGGGATTTCTGGGCCGTGGTCTTGACCTTCGCTGGGGATGTCTGCGGCCCGCGCTACAACTCAGGGCCGGAGGCCGAATCCTCCTCTCTCAGCCCCGAGCACCTCCATTACCAAGGATGCGTAGCCTCTCTCGGTAGAGGGCCGGCCCCTTTAAGAGAGAAAGACAGGGACACGTCTACGAACCTCGCGCGAAGAAGGAAGGGAAACTAACTGAGTCCCCGCGACCCCGCCTCCCCGCCGCGGCCCGGCCGAAACCAAACCGCGGGGTAGGGTGGCAAGGAGAGTGCAGATCGCAGACTCGCGCGGGCGGGTTTGAACCTTCGGATCTTAGGGACGCAAAGCGTAACCCGGGGTGCGTGGCGAAGCTCCCCGGGTGGTCAGCATGGACGCTCGAGGCACGGCGGCGCCTTTCATCTCCAGCACCCCCCTGTAGCCGGCTCCGCAGTGGTCTGATCCGGTTGCCCCGTGCAGGTTTGGGTTCCGGACCAAACGCTGCGTGTTCGAATGTTCATTTGTTGTGGCTCGGGCAGGCCCTGGATACGGCTCAGATTGCCAGAGCAGCCTCGGCGCTATGGCGGGGGCCGGGAGTGCCCCTCAGCCGTACCTGGGGCTGGTCCTGGCAAAGCTTCGCTGGGTGAGTCCAGGCGCGATCAGGGTTGGCCCAGGGGTCGCGGGTGCCTCCCGGGGAAGGAAGCTGCAGACTTTGGGGTCTGAGCCGCAGTGGCCGGAGGTCCTGAAGCCAGTTCTCACCTGCCGGCGGGCTGCGGCCTGTGTCCAGGGCAGTAGCTAGTCTCCTGGGGTGCTTGGGCGGATTCTGATGTGGTGTAGGGAGACCTGGAGATCCGGAAGGTGAAGAGAGCATTTGCTTATGCTTAGCAGGACTTTAGAGAGGTGAGTTTCCTAAAATGAATTAGCCTTTCGGTCGTGTTTATTTTGATGACACGTGGTTTCCCCGACTGTGAGAAACTTGAGGACTGATCCAGTGAAATCAGTTCCTTTTAAGTGCTGAAACTTCGCGTTGCTTGAAAGGACATCTAAGCCTGGACAGGCAATTGGGATTCTGATTCTGCGGTTTCTTTTAAGAAATGCTCTTAGCTCAGACGGTAAAGCGTCTGCCTACAATGCCGAAGACCCAGGTTTGATCCCTGGATCCCCTGGAGAAGGAAATGGCAACCCACTCCAGTGTTCTTGCCTGGAAAATCCCATGGACTGAGAAGCCTGGTAGGCTACAGTCTCAGTCCATGGGGTCGCAAAGAGTCGGACACGACTGAGCGACTTCACCATAAGTGAGAGTGGTCGTCACTTCTTTCTATCTTGTTAATGTAAACGGTCGTTTTAACGTCAAGATATGGAGATATTGAGCTCCCAGTGTTGACAATTTCTTTTTCGTTTTTTAAGGTTCAGTTTATAGTCAGGTTGCAGGGCTTTTTCTCAGTAACTGTTTACAAGTGTCTTTGTTGACATGTTTAGGGGCATTTATGTCACCGTATTAAAAAAAAAAACCTATTTGCGTTAGAAATGTCAAAAGCCCCTTTAAATATTGGGGCAGTTACAATTTTTTGTTTCTTATTATGTAAATTAAACAGTTCTATTGCCTTGGTATTCACTTACTCAACCACAGTGTCTCAACCATCTAGTGTCTGTATATGTATAAATGTAAATACAGATGATAGTTATATGGAGAGTCTAAATAGATTAGGACATAGTCTGGGCCACTGCTGTCATATTGTCAGTTAAGGGAGAGAAGACAAAAACAGTCCAAGGTAGAAATGGATAAAGTGCCTACTGAAGCATACATACAAAGTACTGAGGAAACTGAGGGGTGGGAGAGGGCACATTTTCTTGAGTGATTATGAAAGCCTCTGCAGGCTGAGTGAATAGCCTAAGCAAGCAATGAAAACAGCATGGTGTGTACAGCCGACTAGGAGCAGTGTTACTGGAGTGTAAAGCGGGCTCAGGAAGCAATAGCAGTGATGCTTGTTGGAGACATAAGTAGGTTCCAAGTGACGTAGGTACTGGAGAGCCTTCAAAGTATTTCAGTGGTTAGACTTTTGGGTTAAATAGATCTTCCTGATAGAAGGATGTAGGTTAGATGTAAGAACAAAACAAGGAGCACAGTATAAGGGAGAGGTGACAGACTTGTCACATAGGATAGAGAAGAGGGTGTGCTTGTGCTCAGTTGTGTCTGCCTCTTTGTGATGCTATAGACTGACTATAAGCTGCCAGGCTCCTCTGTCCACGGGATTTCTCAGGTTAAGAATACTGGAGTGGGTAGCCCTTTCCTTTTCCAGGTGATCTTCCCGGCCCAGGGACTGAACTTGCATCTCCTGTACTGGTAGGCGGATTCTTTACCACTGAGACACCTGGGAAGCAGAGAAGAGGGTACTGAATGGGAAATATTTGGGTAGCCAAATTTTGTGCAGGTTGTTCTACTGTGTAAACAATATCTTCACCTGGATGAATTTTTTTTTTTTAGCTAAATACATGATTCTTACAAAACTAGCCTGGGGCCTAGGATTGCACAACACTGCTCTACTTTTTCAGAGAAGGCAATGGCACCCCACTCCAGTACTCTTGCCTGGAAAATCCCATGGACACAGAAGCCTGGTAGGCTGCAGTCCATGGGGTCGCTAAGAATCGGATGTGACTGAACGACTTCACTTTCACTTTTCACTTTCATCCATTGGAGAAGGAAATGGCAACCCACTCCAGTGTTCTTGCCTGGAGAATCCCAGGGACGGAGGAGCCTGGTGGGCTGCCGTCTATGGGGTCACGCAGAGTTGGACACGACTGAAGCAACTTAGCAGCAGCAGAAGCTCGACTTTTTAATTTTTTAGATAAAAAAAAATTTATTGAGATATAATCAGATAACATAAAATTTACCCATTTTTAATGCTGAATTCAGTGATTTTTTTTTGGCATATGTTCACTGCGTTGTGCAACTATCACCACAATTTTGGAATACTTTTATCATTCTAAAAAGAAATCCTGTCCTTATTAGTAATCAGTCCCAATTCTCGCCTCACGTCATCCCTTCAGTTTAGTTCAGTCAGTTGTGTCCAACTCTTTGCGAATCCATGGACTGCAGCATGCCAGGCTTCCCTTCTATCACCAACTCCTGGACATGCTCAAACACATGTCCATCAAGTCGGTGATGCCATCCAACCATGTCATCCTCTGTCATCCCCTTCTCCTCCTGCCTTCAATCTTAACCAGCATCAGAGTCTTTTCAAATGAGTCCGTTTTTCATATCAGGTGGCCAAAGTACTGGAGTTTCAGCTTCAGCATCAGTCCTTCCAATGAATATTCAAGACTGATTTCCTTTAGGATGGACTGGTTGGATCTCCTTGCAGTCCAAGGGACTCTCAAGAGTCTTCTCCAACACCACAGTTCAAAACCATTACTTCTTTGGTGCTCAGCTTTCTTTATAGTCCAACTCTCACAACCATACGAGACTACTGGAAAAGCCATAGCTTTGACTAGATGGACCTTTGTTGGTAGTATCTTTGCTTTTTAACATGCTGTCAAGGTTGTTCATAGCTTTTCTTCCAAAGGGCAAGCATCTTTTAATTTCATGGCTGCGATCACCATCTGCAGTGATTTTGGAACCCCCCCNAGGGACTCTCAAGAGTCTTCTCCAACACCACAGTTCAAAAGCATCAATTCTTCAACACTCAACTTTCTTTCTAGTTCAACTCTCACATCCATACATCACTACTGGAAAATCCATAGCTCTGACTAGACAGACTTTTGTCAGCAAATGTCTCTGCTTTTTAATATGTTGTCTAGGTTGGTCATAGCTTTTCTTCCAAGGAGCAAGCATCTTAAGAAGCCTAGAAATGAAGTTGTTTTTTCCTTATTGAAGTATAATTGATTCACAATTTGTTAGTTTCGGGTGCAGGTTTCCCTAGTGGTTGAGTGGTAAAGAATCCACCTACCATTGCAGGAGATCTGGGTTCAATCCCTGGGTCAGGAAGATTCCCAGGAGAAGGAAATGGCAACCCAGTCCAATATTCTTGCCTGGGAGATCCCATAAGCAGAGAAACCTGGTGGGCTACAGTCCATGTGATCACAAAAGAGTCAGGTACAACTTAGCAACTAAGCAACAACAGCAAGTTTCAAATGTACAGGTTATGTTATTATATATTATTTTTTAAATTCTTTTCTATTACAGGTTATTGTAAGATAGTGAATATAGTTCCTGTGCTATACAGTAGATCCTCGTTGTTTATTTTATATATGGTAGTATGTATCTGTTAATTCCAAACTCCTAATTTGTCTCTTTTCCCTTTCCCGTTTGGTAACCATAAATTTGTTTGTTATGACTGTGCATCTGTTTCTGTTTGCTAAATAAGTATATTTGTATCATTTTTTTAGATTCCCAGTATAAGAGGTATCATATATTTGTCTTCTCTGTCTGTCTTACTTCACTCGGTATGATAATCTCTAGGTCCATCCATGTTGCTGCAAATGACATCATTTCATTCTTTTTTATGAGCAAGTAATATTCCATCACATATTTATATTATTCCATCAAATATATATTATATATTATATACAACATCTTATTTATGCATTCATCTGTTGATGGACATTTAGATTGCTTTCATGTCTTGACTATTGTAAATAGTGCTGCTATGAACATTGGGGTTATGATCATCTCAAATTATAGTTTTCTCCAGATATAGATATTTCTCAAAAAAAAAGTCACAGAGATTGCCAAAAGGCACATGAGAAAATGCTCAGCATTGCTATCATTGCTGCTATTGCTAAGTCGCTTCAGTCGTGTCTGACTCTGTGTGACCCCACAGACAGCTGCCCATCAGGCTCCCCTGTCCCTGGGATTCTCCAGGCAAGAACACTAGAGTGGATTTCCATTTCCTTCTCCAGTGTATGAAAGTGAAAAGTGAAAGTGAAGTTGCTCAGTCGTGTCTGACCCTTAGCGACCCCATGCANCTGCCCATCAGGCTCCCCTGTCCCTGGGATTCTCCAGGCAAGAACACTAGAGTGGATTTCCATTTCCTTCTCCAGTGTATGAAAGTGAAAAGTGAAAGTGAAGTTGCTCAGTCGTGTCTGACCCTTAGCGACCCCATGCACCTCAGCCCACCAGGCTCCTCCGTCCATGGGATTTTCCAGGCAAGAGTACTGGAGTGGGGTGCCATTGCCTTCTCCATTGCTATCATTAGAGAAATGCAAATCAAAACTGCAATGAGATATCACCTCACTTCAGTCAGAATGGCCATCATCAAAAAGTCTGTAAATAATAAATGTTGAAAACAGTGTGGAGAAAAAGGAAACCCTCCTACACTGTTGGTGAGAATGTAAACTAGTGTAGCTACAATGGAAAACAGTATTAAGTTTCCTTAAGAAACTAAAACCAGAGTCACCATATGATTCTGAAATCCTACTTCTGGACATGTGTCTGGAGACAACGATAGCTTTAGAATTTGAATGTACACTACCACATGACCTAAGAGTCCCTGATTTAAGAAATTAACTCAAGTTAATCCATCTAGGCTGGATGCCTTACACAAACAAAAGCAAACCACCTCATGTGAAGAGTTGACTCATTGGAAAAGACTCTGATGCTGGGAGGGATTACGGGCAGGAGGAGAAGGGGACGACCAAGGATGAGATGGCTGGATGGCATCACAGACTCAATGGACGTGAGTCTGAGTGAACTCCGGGAGTTGGTGATGGACTGGGAGGCCTGGCCTACTGCGATTCATGGGGTCGCAGAGTCAGACACGACTGAGCGACTAAACTGAACACCAAAAAAAGAAAAAAATATACTTTGGATCCATCACTATACTTTTGGCAAGGGGGATGCTCACAAAATTATGGAAATAAAGGAATATCTAAGGGATAAAAAGTAACCCAGGGCTAGTAGTGGAAGAGCTGTTATTACCCATAACAAGAAAGGATTAGGGAATAGAGTACATGTGGGAATCCAGGAAAGAATTGGGTCAAGAAGGTCATCCTGATTGGGGCAATGGCCTGCACTTGAGAACACTTGAGGACATGCACTTTATGAAATACTTCTCATAGAATATAGAAATATTTTATAATGAAAAATCAACTCTCCTAATGGCTAATTTAGCTCATTAGCCTTCAAAAGTGATGCTTCACTGAACTAAATTAAAAATAAAGTCATGTGAAATTATAATAAATCCAACTCTGATGAAAGATTTCTGTATATTTTACTATGGTGGGGTTTTCAAATAATTTAAAGTACAGGATTCAATTTATAGGCAAAATTATACATGTTCCCCTTTAAAGAATTCTAACAATTTATAGCATTAGAACATTCAGGGGGATACAGAAGGAAATGTCTACATTACTCTGTAAGGGAAAAGAGGCTACAAAGAAAAATTATACAGTTATAGGCAAAGGGGAAAATCTTTGTGTTTGATGGATTTACCTTTATCGGAATGACAATATCTCATTGAAATTATTAGGCTTTTAATTCTGTTTTCTTTTTGATGTATATATACTTGACATCATTCCAAAGTTACTGAGGAAATTAACTGAATATGCATATAAACACCTTCTCTTGTCCTTATATAAGTATATGAGGACAAGAGAAAGTGAATGACTAAATTGAAAAGGATCCACTTTGAAATGATAAAAGTAAAAATATGAATACATGAGAGGGACAAAATATTAAAATAACTAAGAACATGCCTGTCTTTGCTCCAAGCAGAAGAGATCACTTGCTGTTTGAGCAAATCCTCAGCTTGGGCCTTTGCCACATTGGCATGCCAGGCTGCAGAATGGCTGATTTATGTGATTATAATGTATTATGAGAGTTCACCAAATCGAGAAAATCAAAGAAATCTCTATGTCATATTCCAGGCTGGGGAGTCTATCTGCATAAACATCCAATTTCTTATCTAGAGTCCTTTCTGAATAAAAGAGGACAGTGACAGAGAAGATTGGAGGGGTTCAGACCCCTACTCTATTCCTCTGGCAAAGAATGGGTTACCTGGTGGCCAAGTTGCTGCCAGAGCCCACCTGGATCTTTGGGGAAAGACTGCTTGCTTCCAGGAATAACTGTGTTAGACTCAGAAACACAGATCTTACATACATTTTAGTCTTGGACCCAGGATTCTTACTTACTGCCTATCTCTCACCTGTAATACATAATATCCCTAAGAGCTGGGGTATTTTTCCGATACGTTGTAGAATTCAGTAAATATTTGTTGAGCGAATAAATGTGGATGAACAACTGACACATGCCGCCAGAACAGTACAAAGATGGCAGCCCTTATCACTGAAAAATTCCTGAGTCTGAGTAAAAGTAAAAAGATCTAAAATTAGGAATTTTGTCTGGACCCACAGACACCAAGACACCTGTTTTTGTATCAGCTGTCTAGCTGTCCAGAAAGAGTATACTCCAAGGTGGAGAATTGTTAGAATTCATGCATAGGAGGGATGAAAAAGTGCATTAAACTATTAAATGTGAAAAGAAAATATAGGTCTATTATTTTTCAGAACTGATTTCACTTTTTTATAAGCTTCCATTGAATAGTGGAGAAGTTGGCAGAGTACAGGTTGTAGGGAACATTGTGTCAATATACACTATTTCAGGTTCTTGTAGATTTTAAATTATTTGGAACAATTCATCTTTTAGATAAATACTTTGTCTTTTGGAGATTCTCTTTTTTCCCCTACTTCTACCATCATGGCATGTGGCTTTGTGGTAGGGCTTACTTGACTTCATGGTGACACAGGAGGAGTCCTCGAGATGTAAACACATCTAATCCATCCTCAAGTCCACCATTGGTCTCTGCTGCAGAGTTGCTGGCCAAGGCCTGCTTTCCTGAAGTGTGGCTAATCTGTCTGTTCTAGACAGAATTTTATGGATCCAGCCATCTACCTTTGTTCATAAAATTATCATACCCTTACATCCACTCCTGTCTTCACTAGCCCCACAAATTATTTCAGCACCTCCACATTACAGTTCTTTGTCCATTGTCCTCAGGATACAGAGATTCAGGATCCCAGCCTCCACACACAGACCATGGGAGATAGGAGCTCTAATTTAGGCTTAACTAACTACCCACCTCCCACCAAGTCTGCACTAGCTCCCCGAGACAGAGTCCACGTCTACTCTGGAGTTTCTCCCAGGTGCTCATTAGCCACACTCCACCACCCTCCAAATCTAACTTCTCAGTTTATCTCTCTCAAGGGAATATCTCATGCAAATATGGGCACAATAAGGGACAGAAATGGTATGGACCTAACAGAAGCAGAAGGTATAAAGAAGAGGTGGCTAGAATACACAGAAGAACTATACAAAAAAGATTTTCATCACCCAGATAGCCATGATGGTTTGGTCACTCACCTAGAGCAAGATATCCTGGGATGTGATATCAAGTGGGCCTTAGGGAGCATCACTATGAACAAAGCTAGTGGAGGTGATGGAATTCCAGTTGAGCTATTTCAAATCCTAAAAGCTGATGCTATGAAAGTGTTGCACTCAATATGCCAGCAAATTTGGAAAACTCAGTAGTGGCCACAGGACTGAAAAAGGTCAGTTTTTATTTCAATCTCAAAGAAGGCCAATGTCAAAGAATGTTGAAACTACCACACAATTGCTCTCATCTCACATGCTAGTAAAGTAATACTCAAAATTCTCCAAGCCAGGATTCAATTGTACGTGAACCATGAACTCTCAGACGTTCAAACTGGATTTGGAAAAGGCAGAAGAACCAGAGATCAAATTGCCAACATCCGTTGGGTCATAGAAAAAGCAACAGAATTCCATAAAAAACATCTACTTTATTAATTATACCAAAGCCTTTGACTGTATATGTCACAACAAACTGTAGAAAATTTTTCAAGAGATGGGAATACCAGACCGCCTGACCAGCCTCCTGAGAAACCTGTACGCAGGTCAAGAAGCAACAATTAGATCTGCACAAGGACCAGGCTGGTTCCAAACTGGGAAAGGAGTACATCAAGCCTGTATATTGCCACCCTGCTTATTTAACTTATATGTAGAGTACATCATGAGAAACACTTGGCTGGAAGAAGCACAAGCTGAAATCAAGATTGCTGGGAGAAATATTAATAACCTCAGATATACAGATGGCACCACCCTTATAGCAGAAAGTGAAGAGGAACTGAAGAACTTCTTGATGAAAGTGAAAGAGGAGAGTGTTTTTAAAAGATGGCTTAAATTCAACCTTTAAAAAACGAAGATCATGGCAGCTGGTCATGTCACTTCTTGGCAAATAGAAGGGGAAATAATGGAAACAGTGAGAGACTTAATTTTCTTGGGCTCCAAAATCACTGCAGATGATGACTGCAGCCATGAAATTAAAAGACGCTTTCTCCTCGGGAGAAAAGCTATGACCAACCTAGACAGCATATTAAAAAACAGAGACATTACTTTGCCGACAAAGGTCTGAGTAGTCAAAGCTATGGTTTTTCCAGTAGTCATGTATGGATGTGAGAGTTGAAATATAAAGAAAGTTGAGTGCCGAAGAATTGAAGGTTTTGAACTGTGGTATTGGAAAAGACTCTTGAGAGTCCCTTGGACTGCAAGGAGATCCAACCAGTCCATTCTGAAGGAGATCAACCCTGGGATTTCTTTAGAAGGAATGATGCTAAAGCTGAAACTCCAGTACTTTGGCCACCTGATGCGAAGAATTGACTCATTGGAAAAGACGCTGATGCTGGGAAAGATTGAAGGCAGCAGGAAAAGGGGATGACAGAGGATGAGATGGTTGGCATCACCAACTCAATGGACAGAAGTTTGAGCAAGCTCTGAGAGTTGTGATGGACAAAGATGCCTGACGTGCTGCAATCCACGGGGTAACAAAGAGTCAGGCACTACTGAGCAACTGAACTGACTGACTGACTGACTGACTGACTGATCTTCCCTCCCTTCACTCTCTCAAGTTTATAAACGGAAGACCATCCTCCCTTCCTGTATAGCAGAAAATTTTCTTTGCTCCTGGCTTATAGAATCCTTGATAGTCAAGCTCACCAAACCTACATCTTAATATACTAATGAAAGTTAAAGAATTTAGATAATTCTGCAAAGTCTAACTTTGGGGGACTATGGTTTTGGTGCTTATTCAAAAATCCAAGCTGTTAAAAACTTAACACTCTTTTGCTTATATGCTATATCAGTACTAATCTGCTCAGAGAGAAACAAATTGTGGCTCTTTCTATTAAGGAGGTCAGAATATGAATCAACAAGGTCAATTGTGCAGCACAATTTGGATAAGCAGAAGCAGCTGAGCTAGATCAGTATCAAAGGAATGGACAGTCCAGATTTACCACAGACTTGAATTGTCATGGTTACTAAAGCCAATTAGAAAGGGAAAGTGGCCACCATGGCAATCCTCAGTGTGTGTGTGTGTGTGTGTGTGTGTGTGTGTGTGTGTGTGACTGTATGCATATGCGTGTGGGTGTGTTTTAAACACAATTCCATGCTGCTGCCACCACCAAAATGGCTCAGCTTATTCACATTACATATTGGGTGGCCAAAAAGTTTGTTTTTTTCCATACAATGTTACCGATAAACCTGAACTTAGGCCATCTCAGTATTTTAAAGGTGTATGTTTAATAAACTTTACTATCTTATTTTTTCCATTTTTATCCTATCCATATTTAGTAGTCATTATTTTTATTAATTTATAAAATTATAGAAATTTAGAACTAGAAAACATCATAAAATATATCTAGTCCTGTACCATTATTTAATGTAAAAAGTCTAAAAGATAGCAAAGCTAACAAGTTCCCAATATAACACAGCTAGTTGAGTGAGGCAGTGAGAACCAAGGTAGGCCAAGAATCCAGTTTCTTGGTTCCTACTGTCTTGAACTTCATATGGAAGCCAATCTTTTCCTCCTTTGGGGAAAAAATGAACAGTTCTGGCAAAATGTTTAAGCAAGTTTCTGATGTAGCTTAATTTAATGTTATGGGACACTATTTCCTTCCCACACATCTGTCAGTCAAGAGTGACCTTTAACCAGACTTTTTTTTTTTCATTTATACCTAATTCAGTGGTTCTTAAATTTTGTTGTACACTAGAATCACCTGATACAGTTTTTAAATTCCTAGGATCCAGGATACCAATTAAATTGGGAAATATATTCCCAATATACCAATTAAATTAGAATGTCTAGGGTCAGAAACAAAGCATCAATATCCAATATCTTCTAAAGATCTTTCCCTAGGGGAGCCCAGTGTGCAGCAGATCAGTGATGGAGACTAACAATGACGAACTCTCTCCCTCTCATGCTCTCTGTCTCTTCGCATGGATTGTCTGTTTTTCTATAGTTTATCCCTAATTGAATTATCTTCCAAAATTAAATGTTATGCTTGGATACTTTTAAAATAGCTTCTGTAATCATTCCTTAAAATCTTTACATTTGCATTCTAAGAGAATCTGATTGCTCTGGGTAAATAAAATCACAGCTATCAATTTATTGTCAGAAAATAGTCTTTGATTAACATCAAAAAGCTGTTTAACTAAGCACCTTACATTTCTTCCATGATTGTGGAAGCACTTGCTTGCTCTTCATTATGCAATTATTGGACTGCTAATGCGTTTATGAGCTCTAATCACTTTTTTTTTGGCCTCCTCCCATCTATGGCTGTAGCTCTAATTGAGTTTACTAAGTAAGTAAATTATGCAATTGTCCATAATAAGATTGACAGGCCAATTTTCCTACTTCCTAAATAGCTAGTCACAAAACCACAGTACCTGGCAGAAAATACTAGAAATCTGAAAAATCTCCTTTATTGAGAATCTTACTTTACTGCCAGGTTGCCTAAACCTTGTACCTTGTGTTTTTGATGCCTTGCAATATTAAATTATATGATTAAAGCTGCCAAAACTAATATTATTGATACAGCAGAAAGAGATATTTATTGAACTTCCAAGTGCCAGGCTCTAATTGAACACTTTATACACATTACCTTATTTAATCTTCACAAAAATTCTAAGACACATCTTTATTTTACAGTGAAATAAACGAGTCCCTGTAAAGTTAAGTAACATGTCTAAGGCAGTCTGGTTGAGAGATAACAGAGTCTGAATTAAAACTGTTAAAAAATTGTAAAAGACCACTAGATTGTTGTTGTTGTTGTTGTTAAATCCAAATCTATTGACTTAGCAAGCAATGGAATATAGGTCAGATGAGAGGGAAAAGTTGGGGATTTAATTGCTGAAAAAAGGAAGGAGTTCACAGTGTTTTTTCTAGTTAAGCATTGAAAATTAACCCTCTGGGTAAAAATCAAATACATACATATTGTCAGTACATAGTTTCTTAAAGCAAATTCCAATTTTCCAAAAGTACTTGTATCCAGAATTTATATTTTTCTAAAAAGTCTCAAAACTCATTAATAGCAATCTACTTTTTTAAAATTAGGCAAAATATTTGAGCTAACACTTTCAGTTCAGTTCAGTTCACTCAGTCATGTCCGATTCTTTGTGATCCCATGGACTGCAGTATGCCAGGCTTCCCTGTCCATCACCAACTCACAGAGCTTGCTCAAACTCTGTGAGCAACTTGTCCATCAAGTTGATGATGTTATCCAACCATCTCATCCTCTGTTGTCCCCTTCTCCTCCTGCCTTCAATCTTTCCCAGCATCAGGGTCTNCAAGAGTCTTCTCCAATACCACAGTTCAAAAGCATCAGTTCTTCAGTGCTCAGCTTTCTTTATGGTCCAATTCTCACATCCATACTTGGCTACTAAAAAAACCATAGCTTTGACTAGATGGACTTTTACCAAAGAAAATATACAGATGGAAAATAACCACATAATACCATGCTCACTAGCCTTTGTGGAAATGCAAATTAAAACAGTAATGAATTATCTCTGCAATCATTACAGATAATTTTTTTAAAATTAGCAGTGCAAACTGCTGGTGAGTATACAGAGAAACCAGAACTCAAAACATTGTTGATGGGAATGTAAAATAGCACACGTATTTTGGAAAACAGTTTGGCAGTTTCTTAAGTAATTACACATATGTCTGTTATCTACCAAACATTCCTACTCCTAGGTATTTATCCTAGGGGAATTAAAACTTATTTCTTACAAAAATCTGTACATAAATAGTTAAAATGGCTTTATTTATAATCTCTAAAACCTGGAGAGAAAAAAACAAATATCCTTCAATAGGTGAATAGACAATAAATTGTGTTATACTCACACAATGTGCTACAAATAAAAAAACAAATTATGACAAGTGTAACAACATAGACCGTAAAGGATTGTGCTGAGTGAAGGAAGTTAGTTCTAAAGGCCCCATATGCTATGATTACATATAGATGATCATATGTATAATATCCTATAAAAAGCAAAATTATGAAACAGAGAACATGTCAGTACCAAGGATTGGGGTAAAAGAATATTTGACTACAAAAAGGCAGTAGGAGAATTTAGTGTATGATGGAATTGTTTTGTGTCTAATATTTGACCACCTGATGTGAAGAGCTGACTCGTTAGAAAAGGCCCTGATGCTGGGAAGGATTGAAGGCCGGAGGAGAAGGGGACGACAGAGAACGAGATGGGTGGGTGGCATCACCGCCTCGATGGACATGAGTTTGAGCAAGCTCCTGGAGATGGTGAAGGACAGGAAAGTCTGGTATGCTGCAGTCCATGGGATCAAAAAGAGTCAAACATGACTGATTGACTGAACAACAATTAGTTATGGTGGTGATAGCACAAATCTGTACAAAGGTTAAAACTCATGGACCTACACACATACACACACAGACACAAAGGCTTTTGACATGATCATATTTTTTAATGAAATCCTCAGTCAGAGGAGGAAAAAAATTCCATTACTCATTCATCAAGAGTCTTCATTTAGATCTAATAGAGGTCTGGTTTACTGAAGACCCTCAAAGTTCATGGTCATTTATCAGCTTTAGTTGATGGGAATAAACTCTAATGAAGCCCAGCATTCAACTTTCATATATCCTGAGAGAGTTCTATTGTAATGTTAAAAAAGGGAAAAAAAAGTCTTTTTCTAGTCCCTCTTCTATTCCTTTACCCTGAAGCAATAAGATGAGCACACAATGGATAAATAAATTCTCAGATTTTAGGGTCTACATCACCATATTAGTTTTGAGCATCATTCTCACAAAATTTCATCGTATTTACTCAGATTATTCAAGTTTTTTATGTTAAGTTACCTGGTATATGAGTCTACAGGATGATAGCTCCTTGAAAGAATTTAAGGTCCTCTTAACAAAGAGCACTAAAGAATTGATACTTTCCTGAAGGAAATCAGTCCTGAGTATTCATTGGAAGGACTGATGTTAAAGTTGAAACTCCAATACTTTGACCACCTGATGCAAACATCTGACTCCTCAGAAAAGACTCTGATACTGAGAAAGATTGAAGGCATGAGGAGAAGAGGACTACAGAGAATGAAGTGGTTGGCTGGCATCACCAACTCAATGGACATGAGTTTAAGCAAGCTCTGGGAGTTGGTAATGAACAGGGAAGCCTGGTGTGCTGTAGTCCATGGCGTGGAAAGAGTCGGACATGACTGAGCAACTGAACTGAACTAACAGTAGCAACAAGTAAAAATGACATAACAAATGTTTATAAAGCATCTCTTAAACAATTTTCTATTTGGACAAGTCCTAAACAGAAGCAATATCCAATGGATTGGTTTTTCCCATGTTGGGCGTCCAACTGGATTACTATTGAATTTTACTTAAGGATCCAAATGCAATAGGAGTTATTAAACAGCACTCAAATGTTATCTTTTTAATGACTAAAATACCTAAAGTGGTTTTGTGGCCTAGCACCTCTAGACAACCAAGTCTGAAGCTTTTTTGTTGTGTTTGTATAGCATACACAGTCTACACAGTATCATTTGCTATTATTGCAATCGTAAAACTAGTTTCAAATATAGCATTTAAGGACCTAAAGCCAAGAGAGAAACCTGTGCTCAGAGCAACGGAAACTAGTATCTCTATCCTCTACTGGTAGATTTGAATGTCAATAGTTAGATGAAAGAANATTGCAATCGTAAAACTAGTTTCAAATATAGCATTTAAGGACCTAAAGCCAAGAGAGAAACCTGTGCTCAGAGCAACGGAAACTAGTATCTCTATCCTCTACTGGTAGATTTGAATGTCAATAGTTAGATGAAAGAACAATTTATTTTAGATACTACCAATATAGAAATATCACATATAACTCCTGCCCAGATGGCATCTTCCTACCTCTCTTCAAGTTCCCAGTGTGAGTTGATATTGTGTGTGTGCTCAGTCCCTCAGTTGTGTCTGACTCTTTGCAGCTCCATGTACTGTAGCCCACTAGAGTCCTCTGTTCCTGGAATTTTTCAGGCAAGAATACAGAAGTGGGTTGTCATTTCCTACATTGGCAGGTGGATTCTTTACCACTGTGCCACCTGGGAAGCCCATGAGTTGATATAACCACCATGTAAATATACCAAGGCACATGCACACAGCCTGAAATTTTGGTAAGTTTTGTCAGTATGCATCTTGAGTATCTTAGGTTACAATAGAAAAAGTTTAATTAACCCAAGTAATGCAAAAAATTTTTTCCTTGATTGATTTATCCAGTAAAAAAGTCTTATTAGTTATTTCTTGTGATATGGTGCCATCAGGAATATTTTGTATTTTGTGGATTACAAAAAAGCTATTATCCNTTACAATAGAAAAAGTTTAATTAACCCAAGTAATGCAAAAAATTTTTTCCTTGATTGATTTATCCAGTAAAAAAGTCTTATTAGTTATTTCTTGTGATATGGTGCCATCAGGAATATTTTGTATTTTGTGGATTACAAAAAAGCTATTATCCTTTATAGGGGGTAGTTGTGTCATATTTATAATGATTAAAATAAAACCAGGAAAAAAATTTGTATCATTATAACTAGTTTTGCCTTTCCCCACAAAACTACTAGCTGAATATTATCAACCTGCATATTATAATTTTTACAGATAAGGTTATTAATTATAAGATAATCAGAAATTAATTTCCATGGGTGAACCTTATCATAATTGCTGATGGTATTATTTTTAGTGGAATATTCTAATAGACAGAAAGCTCCTTGGTATTTCAGAAAGGTGACAAAACTCAGATAAATTAACTTTCTTGATACAGTAGTGGCCTTGCAGAATTCAGCAAATAGTTGCCTTTATAAAGTTTGTCCTAAAATTTGGATGGTCAGAAAAATAAGAGATAGCAGTTTCATGATTTAAAATAATTGATAAGCTAAAATGTAAATAAGTAGTCCTGTTAATAGGCAATGATCTGAATATCTGGTTATCTGATTTAGATAATTCAGACTAAAATATAAGTGAATTAAACCTTGTCCCTAAAGTAGGAGTATGAAATATTGAATACATTCTCTTGGAGGCAAAAATAAAACAAATTTAACAAGTGAAAATGATGAAAACTAAAGGTTGGCAATCAACAACACTGCTCAATACAGAACTTGAAAGGACTGAAACTGAGGCCCAGGCAGAAAGGATTCTTGCTGCTGAAAGTCATTTCAGTCATGTCCGACTCTGTGTGACCCCATAGACGGCAGCCCACCAGGCTCCCCTGTCCCTGGGATTCTCCAGGCAAGAACACCGGAGTGGGTTGCCATTTCCGTCTCCAATGCACGAAAGTGAAAAGTGAAAATGAAGTCGCTCAGTCGTGTCCGACCCTCAGCTACCCCATGGACTGCAGCCCTCCAGGCTCCTCCATCCATGGGATTTTCCAGGCAAGAGTACTGGAGTGGGGTGCCATTGCCTTCTCCAGAAAGGATTCTTAAACTTTCTTAAATGGGACTTTGAGAGAAGAATTGTCAAGAAAGTTTTCTAAGATGAAAACGAAGGAATCATATCACTATATCTGCCTACATATTGATGCAAGAGACATTGCCATGTTTAGAACTACTGAGACCCAAAAGTCATGGGTGGATGTAGGGGAGGAAAGAATGGGAAATAAGCAAGATATCCCAGGTTAAGTGTGGGGCCACCCAAGATGGGCAGGTCATGGTAGAGAGATCTGACAGAATGTGGTCCACTGGAGAAGGGAATGGCAAACCACTTCAGTATTCTTGCCTTGAGAACCACATGAACAGTATGAAAAGGCAAAATGATAGGACACTGAACTGAACTGAAGCATGGACTTGGTAGAAGCCACTTGAGTGCTAAGTACACGTGGTCCAGAATGAATCTCAAGATGTATTTCTGACTATAATATCCCTGCACACAGAGTGACCATAATCCCAGGTCAGTCAGTCAGTTCAGTCTCTCAGTCGTGTCCGACTCTTTGCAACCCCATGAATTGCAGCACGCCAGGCCTCCCTGTCCATCACCAACTCCCAGAGTTCACTCAGACTCATGTCTATTGAATTAGTGATGCCATCCAGCCATCTCATCCTCTGTCGTCCCCTTCTCCTCCTGCCCCCAATCTCTCCCAGCATCAGAGTCTTTTCCAATGAGTCAACTCTTTGCATGAGGTGGCCAAAGTACTGGAGTTTCAGCTTTAGCATCATTCCTTCCAAAGAAATCCCAGGGCTGATCTCCTTCAGAATGGACTGTTTGGATCTCCTTTCAGTCCAAGTCCCAGGTGGAACTTCTCAAAGTTAAATAGGGGATAAAAATAATTTAAATTATATGATTTTTTGAAAGATTATTGACCAACAAATCATTTGCAATATATTATTGGATTGTTTACTACTTTAAACTTATTGTTGTTGTTCAGCCACTCAGTCATGTATGACTCTTTGTGACCCCATGGGCTGCAACACACCAGGCATTCCTGTCCATTACCAACTCCTGGAGCTTGCTCAAACTCATGTCCATCCAGTCAGTGATGCCATCCAACCAATTCATCCTTTGTCATGCCTTTCTCCTCCTGCCTTCAATCTTCCCAGCATCAGGGTCTTTTCAAATGAGTCAGCTCTTCACATCAGGTAACCAAAGTATTGGAGTTTCAGCTTCAGCATCAGTCCTTCCAATAAATATTCAGGATTGATTTCCTTAATGAGTACCTCCTTGCAGTCCAAAGGGATTCTCAAGAGTCTTCTCCAAGACTACAGTTCAAAAGCATCACTTCTTTGGTGCTCAGCTTTCTTTATGATCCAACTCTCACATCCGTATATACTGGATGTGAGTGTACTGGAAAAACCATAGCTTTGACTAGACAGAAATTCATTGGTAAAATAATGTCTTTGCTTTTTAATATGCTGTCTAGGTTGGTCATAGCTTTTCTTCCAAGGAATAAGCGTCTTTTAATTTCATGGTGCAGTCACCATCTGCAGTGATTTTGGAGCCCAAGAAAATCAAGTCTCTCACTGTTTCCATTGTTTCCCCATCTACTTGCCATGAAGTGATGGGACCAGATGCCATTATCTTAGTTTTCTGAATGTTGAGTTTTAAGCCAACTTTTTCACTCTCCTCTTTCACTTTCATCAAGAGGCTCTTTAGTTCTTCTTTGCTTTCTACCATAAGGGTGGTGTCATCTGAATATCTGAGGTTATTGATATTTCTCCCGGTAATCTTGATTACTTGTGTTTCATCCAGTTCAATGTTTCTCATGATATACTCTGCATATAAGTTAAATTAGCAGGGTGACAATATACAGCCTTGACGTACTCCTTTCCTGATTTGAAACCAGTCCATTGTTCCATGTCTGGTTCTAGCTGTTGCTTCTTGACCTGCATACAGGTTTCTCAGAAGGCAGGTAAGGTGGTCGGGTATTCCCATCTCTTGAAGAATTTTCCACAGTTTGTTGTGATCCACACAGTCAAAGACTTTGGCGTAGTCAATAAAGCAGAAGTAGATGTTTTTCTGGAACTCTCTTTTTCTATGACCCAACAGATGTTGACAATTTTATTTCTGGTTCCTCTGCCTTTTCTAAATCCAGCTTGAACATCTGGAAGTTCTCAGTTTATGTACTGTTGAAGCCTAGATCGGAGAATTTTGAGCATTACTTTGCTAGTGTGTGAGATGAGTGCAATTGTGCAGTAGTTTGAACATTCTTTGGTACTGCCTTTTGTTTGGAATTGGAATGAAAATTGATCTTTTCCTATACTTTAAATAGATACTATCCAAATACTATTTTTGAAAATAAAATTTTTCCCAAAACTAAAAATAACACGTCTAGAACATTAAAGAAAATCTTAAAAACCTGTGTTGAGAATATGAACATTAACAAATAATAAAAGCAAAAAATTATTCTCATTTTAATCAGTTTTAAAATATTTTGCTCTAATGCTATGTCTTAGTACTTTTGTGAAGAGTTGGTTTTTTTGTATAATCTTATTCTCTTTCATAAAACTGCCTGCAGTTTTCTTCAAACATTCTGATAATATTGACTTTCTCAATTGATACTCCATATAGGTCACAACACTTTAGTATAAGATCTCTCTGTATGGGTGCTGAGATGCTTGGTAAACTTCTAGGTATATCTGTGATAAAGGAATTTATCAATAATAATTTTAAACTGAAATGTGTCAGTTTCAACCCAAATATTTTCACAAGTATATGGTTTTTGCTTCCATTCAAAATGTTATCTTTAAAAAATATTTTTACAAGACTCATCTCATAAAATAAATCATCTTTTTTATAGTTCTTTTTATTGCTTTGCCAGACTTAGATGTTGCAAAATCACAGTCCTTCTCAGTTTCACTTTGTTCTGGATGAGAATATAAATTTATCTAATTAAAAATAGAAGCTTCATCAAAAGAGTCTCCTTGCAAGTCAAGATACTTCAATATGCAGTTAAAGAATTTCAAATTTAAATCTTATACACCATTTGAAATCATAAGGTCAGTTTTGTTGTTGGAAAAGGCTCTATGTCATAAGTTTTTGCAATGATTCTGGCTTGCTGAGAGTTTTAAATGCTGATATTTTGGGAACTATGTTCATTAACTACATTGATTAAAATATTCCATTTATTTTTATAAAAACACATTTTTATTTTGACAAAGAGGAAATAAAAACTGTGAACTTGTTTAGTTAAAATTTGTATATCATTACAGTTAAACTGAAGTTAATTTACAAAGAAATTAATCAAAGGTTTAAACGTTCTTAAAATCCATTTGATAATGGATAGCAAAAAGAAAAAATACACGCCACCAGTTTACAGTATTTATTGAACAATTAACATTAACTGTTTCACAAAAAAATTTGTAGTTCCGTTTATATATTAAAATATTTATAGGTTTGTGTAACAAGTTACACAAATTTATAGAATTTCAGCTTTTATTATACAGAGTGCTGTACTGCAAGTAATCCTATAGTCAAATTTTAATTTAATGAGAACATTATTTTTGCCATATCTTTTTGTTCCACCAAAATTCATATACATATTACTTTAAAAACAAATGATTTTACCAATAATGTTAAATTTTTCAACTGAATTTCTGGTAAGATTCAGAATAATGTCACTTGTTCCAGCTCCAATAGAATACATTTCCAAAATTTTACTTTAGCTTCTGTGAATTACATAAAAATATAAAACAAAACATATTTTGTTTGAAATATCTGATGACAGGATATAAAACTGACATTATTTAACTGATTCCAAATGTCTACTATTAAAACTGACACATAAACAGAATTGTGTCATTGGTGTACAATAAAATTCAACTGAGAAGGGACAAAACTAATTTACAAGAGTAGTCATTTGATAAAAATTAAATGTCATATTTCCCAGAGTGATATTTAAAGGCACATTCTACAGATTCACATGTTAAATTGTGGTCTTCAAGCATAATGTCCTTGTAAGAACTATTAATATTTGAAGTAGATGGTTCAGTTTTATACCTTCAGCTTTTCAGGGTCAGTTATGTTGCTCTGCATGTGCCTTGCATGTTGGTTGCTAAATGTCCACAAACATTCTGTATGAGTTATACTTAAGCATCACAAATTTACTACTTAGTTCATCATATTTAATGCCTTTTTGACTTTTGAGAGCTGTTAAACATTAAAAATGTTACCAATTGCCAAAATGTATAAGTAGATTTAGATTTATAACTAAACAGTAAATGGCAATTCCACTGTAATTAGATCTCTGTACCCTATAGAGCAGGACACCTCAGCCTCTACTCCATATAGATTTTTTATATTCACTTAATCTAAAAGCCTCATTCCCTCCTGATCCCAATGACTGATAATAACTTCATGAGTTTCACAAGCCATAGCATGGGCCACAGCTTAATTGGCTTGTACCTCAAGAGGTTACCCCCCACCTCTACCCGACATCAGAAGATTTAGCTCTTCTTATTTTGTGTCAAAGTGCAATTTTATCAACAAAGGCCCTGAATGGGCCAGTGGTAACACCCTTAAATCCTAACTTTCTAAGAGCTTATGGTAAATTTTCAACTCACATTATAGATATAGATAAGGATTCCATCAACACAACTGACCAATGTATATCCGTAACCAAGATGCTTTAAACTGAAAGAATAATGTTTCAAGATGCATGTGTTTATTCAGTAGTAATATGATAAACTCCCATCATGTGCAAGACCTATTCTAAGGGGTTTAGGTATACTCCAATGAATAAGATATGATTTTATCCATGAAAGGTTTATAATCACCTTAAGAATTTATAGCATCACTTTAAATCAGCCAGGACTCTACTATCACATAAATTTTTCTGGTAAGCATAAAAATAAATGAGATCTGCTGAGCTTTAAATATGAGCAGTGAACAATCTAAAAGTAAAATTAAGACTACAATCCATTCATAACAATACCCCCAAAATAAAAAGTTTAGGAATAAATTTAACAAAAGTACAATCAAGTGGTAAAGAATCTGCCTGCCAGTGCAGGAGATACAAGAGACACGGGTTTGATCCCTGGGTCAGAAAGATCCCCTGGAATGGGAAATGGCAACCCACTCCAGTATTCTTGCCTGGGAAATCCCTTGGACAGAGGAGTCCAGCAGGCTACAGTCCATGGGTCACAAAGAGTCGGGCATGATTAAGCACACACACATGCATTTTTTACATTACATTACTGTTATAGAGAAAGTTACAAAACTTTGTTGAGGGGAAATAAATGGAGATACTCCACATTTGTGGATTAGAAGACTCCTTATTATTAAAATTGTAATTCTCCCTACATTGTGCTATAGATTCAATATAACCTTATGAAAATGCCTACAGGTATTTTTGTAGCATTTGGTAAACAGATCCTTAAATTTATATGGAAATGGAAAACTAGACTTTTCAGAAGCATTTTGAAAAAGAATAAAGTTGGAGGTCTTTTACTTTCTAATTTTGAAACTAACTGTAAAGTTATGGTCATCAAGAAGGTGTGATATAAATATAGGGATAGACATAGGTAGGCCAACAAAGCAGAATTAAGTCCATAAATAAATTCATATTTATAGTTAATTGATTTCTGAAAAGATGTCAAGTCATCTCACTGGGGAGAGCATTTTCTGTTCAGTCAGGTTATTCCATTCCTACAAAGACTTGCACATGAATGTTTATAGTAACACTATTCATAACAGCCAAAAACTAGAGATAACTAAATGGCCATCAGCTGAGGAAAGGATAGGCAAAATATGGAGATCCATACAGTGGGATAGTCTTCAAAAATGTAAAAGAACAAACTACTGGCATTTGTTGTATCAGACATGAACCTCAAAAACATTGTGCAAAGTGAAAAATTCAGACATGAAAAGATACGTATTGGATGGTTCCATTTACATGAAATGTCAAAAAGGGGGCAAATTTATAAAGACAAAAAGTCAAGCAGTGGTTGCTTGAGGCTGAGTGTTGGGAAAGGGGATATGTAAATAGACATGAGGGATCTTATCAGGGAGATGAAACTGTTCTAAAATTGATTTATGTGATAGTTGTACCACTCAGTAAAAATTTATGAAGATCATTGAATTATATGACTAAAATGGATAAATTTTATGATATGGAACATATATGTCAATACAGTTGTTTTTAAAAGTGAAGAAAGGGAAATATATCTTTAATTGACAAGGAAGTAGGTAGGATAGCAGTTAAGAACATCTGATAATATATTTTACACTGTACTCCATAATATATTCAAATCAATCGGAAATGTAGACAAGCTCCTTCCAACTGAAAAAAAAATCACACAGTGACCTGATCACTATTATAGCTACACAAGATATTCTGTATTTGATTTCCACTCCAATAAAATGACAGTAACGATGGAAACACTAAGTAACAAGTAGAAGACTGAATTTACCCTGCAGCTCACCCAGAAACAGTCAAGGCTGTGCAAGAAGAAAAATGAAGGGGACATACTCAAACAGATGAGACTGGCTTGAGAAGAAAAGCATTCTCAGGTGTATTGTTTTCTGCACCACAGAGGTAGCAAGATCTTAGTTCCCTGCTAGGGATCAAACTCAGGCCCACGGCAGTAGAAGTATAGGCTCCTAAGCACTGGACTGGCAAGGAAGTCTCCCAGGTGTTTTAAAAGTGTTCATGACTTTGCCAGGCTCAGTTCCTCTTACAGATTGAATACAGAGCCTGCCATTCAACTGTTTCCCCTACTTTAAACTTACAGAACCCAAAATATTATGACCCTTCAAAATGCTATTCGAATATTAGACTGATCTCAAACTTAAGAATAGCTTAGTAAATTCAGAAATCATTTGTGCTTAGAAACTGGATCACAGTAAAACATTTTAAGTCTTTATAAGCATGTGCAATAGAAGCTTTTTTGACATAATCTATTTAGCGATTTGCAAAAACAAAACAAAACAAAATCATCCAGTCACTTCCTAAAGCACACTGACCTGCCCATGGTGTGCTGAGTGTTCAAAGTCTGTAGTTCTCTCATATAATCCTGGGCACCTCTATTCCCACCAATTGAGTCACAGCTTTGCCCAAAGTCTGCTATTTACTCTCAAATCATTATTGTAATTATGTTATTTAATTAAATATTAACAATGGTGGAGTAAGGCCCTCTGAAAATCCTCTTCTCCATCAAGACAAGTGCTAATGCTGAAGACAATTTGTTGGAATAAACTTTTCTAGAACTCTGAAAATTAAATGCTTGTCTCAATTTAAGGAGTCTTTTTTTAAATTTAACTTAATTTTAGTAAGAACACGTTTTGTGGCATTTGAACTTGCTGTATTCTACTCTCCTTTCCCCAGCTATTCAGTAAGCCTTCAAAACCAACAGCTCACAATAATCATGGAAGGGAAAAAAATCCAGCCACCTAAATGTTGATAGGGCAGAATGGGTTGAAGATTTTACTATATAAAGCCCCATTCCCAGAGAAAGGCATTATCTGACCTATTCAGCGGTTCCCTGACTCAGAGCTTACCTTGTACAGTCTTTTCCCTGGGAGCATTAGTGAAAAATAATCAGATGAAATTGTTTAACACTACAGTTGCCTGAGGTGGTGAATTAGAGTTGAGGCAAGCAGAATAACCAAAAAGTTGAAAAGGAAAAGCTGGGGAAGGAGACATCCACAGGGGGCTTTGAAAACTCTGATGTATTCCTGGGAATCTAGAAGTCCATGTGAATGTGTAGGTCATATCTCTGCTCTGAACTTCTCCTGTAATTATATCAAAACCACATCTCTAACATTTAATTATAGGGTACCACATGTGACTTATAAGTATAGGCTGCTTTCTTCTCCCCAACATTATATTCACAGCTAAGTTTTATTTTACACTGACTGTGTACCAGGAACTATTCTAAGTGCTTTAGATTTGTTGTCCCATTCAATCCTCATAATAAGTTAAATATTATCACTATCCCCATTTTATACAGGAGAAAACTGAGACAGAGTACTTAAAATCCCAAAGTAAAATAACTGGAACTGGGATTTAAATTCTGGTTTTGTAAAACCAAGTAATGTCACTTCTGCTTGACATCTAGCTTACTGAAAAGAGCAGAGACTTTTGAGTCAAAGACTTGAGAATATGCAACTTTCCAATTTCCTTTCATCTCTATGAGTCTCAGTTTTCTCTTTAAAATCAATCTGATAATACTATTTAATTAAAATTATTATGAATATTAAACAGTAGTGGGTATAGACATATACTCTGTATTTTGAAAAGTACTAATAGAAATATTTGCTCATTAGATACTCCAGGGAAAAGTCAAGAAGAAACGTATGATTGATAGAGCAGAGTCAATAAGACATGGACTTGATTCTGACTTGAATGTTTGCTACCTATGAGACCTTGGGCAAGTCATTTAACTTTCCTGGGTTTTAGTATTGACATCTATAAGGATAATACACTTCCACCCCCCCCCAATTTTATGGATTCTGAGGATTCACAAACAAAACACCTAATAAATATTGTGTATTCGATGAACATCATTTCCCTTCATCATATATCTATATACTTTCGGATTCTTTTCCATTATAGTTTATCATAAGATGTTGAATATAGCTCCCTGTAGGACCTTGTTGTATATTTTATATATAATAGTTTGTATCAGCTAATCTCAAACTAATACACAGAAGAACTATACAAAAAGATCTTCATAACCCAGATAACCACGATGGTATGATCACTCACCTAGAGCCAGACATCCTGAAATGTGAAGTCAAGTGGGCCTTAGGAAGCATTACTATGAACAAAGCTAGTGGAGATGATGGAATTCCAGTTGAGCTATTTCAAATCCTAAAAGATGATGCTGTGAAAGTGCTGCCCTCAGTATGCCAGCAAATGTGGAAAACTCAGCAGTGACCACAGGACTGGAAAAGGTCAGTTTTCACTCCAATCTCAAAGAAAGGCAATGCCAAAGAATGCTCAAACTACTGCACAGTTGCACTCATCTCACACACTAGTAATGTTCAAAATTCTCCAAGCCAAGCTTCAACAATACATGAACCTTGAACTTCCAGATGTTCAAGCTGGTTTTAGAAAAGGCAGAGGAACCAGAGATCAAATTACCAACATCTGCTGGATCACTGAAAAAGGAAGAGAGTTCCAGAAAAACATCTACTTCTGTTTTATTGACTACACCAAATTCTTGGACTGTGTGGATCACAACAAACTGTAAAAAATTCTTCAAAAGATGGGAATACCAGACCACCTTACCTGTCTCCTGAGAAATGTGCATGCAGGTCAAGAAGCAACAGTTAGAACTGGACATGGAATAATGGACTGGTTTCAAATCAGGAAAGGAGTACGTCAAGGCTGTATATGCTTATTTAACTTATATGCAGAGTACATCATGAGAAACGCTGGACTGGATGAAGCACAAGCTGCAATCAAGACTGCTGGGAGAAATATCAATAACCTCAGATATGCAGATGATACCACTCTTATGGCAGAAAGCAAAGGTGAACTAAAGAGCCTCTTGATGAAAGTGAAAGAGGAGAGAGTGAAAAAGTTGGCTTAAAACTCAACATTCAGGAAACTAAGATCATGGCATCTGGTCCCATCACTTCATTTGAAATAGATGGGGAAACAATGCAAACAGTGAGAGTCTTGATTTTCTTGGGCTCCAAAGTCACTGCAGATGGTGATTGCAGCCATGAAATTAAAAGACACTTGCTCCTTAAAGAAAAGCTATGACCAACCTAGGCAGCATATTAAAAAAGCAGAGACATTCTATATGTCTGTGTCTCTTTTGTTGTCTCACATACAGGGTCAGGGAGGTGGGAAGGGGATTCAGGATTCNGATTTTCTTGGGCTCCAAAGTCACTGCAGATGGTGATTGCAGCCATGAAATTAAAAGACACTTGCTCCTTAAAGAAAAGCTATGACCAACCTAGGCAGCATATTAAAAAAGCAGAGACATTCTATATGTCTGTGTCTCTTTTGTTGTCTCACATACAGGGTCAGGGAGGTGGGAAGGGGATTCAGGATTCGGAGCTCGTATATTTTGTTATTTGCAAATTTGTACAAACACTTTAAATAGTTCTAATTTCCATATAAATGATTTTTGATGCTAAAAAAATAATTAAAAAAATTTTTTAATAAAATAAAAAGCTGAGACATTAATTTATCAACAAAGGTCTGTCTAGTCAAAGCTATGGTTTTTCCAGTAGTCATGTATGGATGTGAGATTTGGACTATAAAGAAGGCTGCATGCCAAAGAATTGATGCTTTTGAACTGTGGTGTTGGAGAAGACTCTTGAGAGTTCCTTGGACTCCAAAGAGATCCAACCAGTCCATCCTAAAGGAAATCAGTCCTGAAAATTTATTGGAAGGAGTGTTGCTGAAGCTGAAACTCCAATACTTTGGCCACCTGATGCGAAGAACTGACTCATTTGAAAAGACCCTGATGCTGGGAAAGATTGAAGGCGGGAAGAGAACCAAACGAGAGAGGATGAGATGGTTGGATGGCATCACCGACTTCATGGACATGAGTTTGAGTAGGTTCCTGGAGTTGGTGATGGACATGGAGGCCTGGCACACTGCAGTCCGTGGGATGGCAAAGAGCCGGACATGACTGAGTGACTGAACGGAATCCCAAACTCTTAATTTATCCCTTCCTAACCGTATGGTTTTCTATGTCTGTGAGTCTGTTCCCGTTTTGCAAATAAGTTCATCTCATTTTTTTAGATTCCACCTATAAATGGTATATGTCTTTCTCTGCATGTTTTACTTCCCCTAAGTATGATCATCTCTAGGTCTATCCATGTTGCTGCAAATGGCAGTATTTCATCCTTTTTTATGACTAATATTCCATTGTGTGTATACACACTGTATCTTCTTTATCTATTCATCAGTTAGTGGACATTTAGGTTGCTTCCATGTCTTGACTATTGTAAATAGTCTGCCATAGCTTCTAGGGTGTTCAGAGCTGCTTGGAACTCACTAGATCATCATTTCTAAATACAGTTGTAGCTGTGCCTCCATTCCATGTATCTTCTGTGTTCAAAATTTGAAAATACAGTCTCAAAGCAGATTATATATTAATAAGTTGCTAAACCAGAATTTCTATATCTATTTAATTGTGGTAAGTCTACTTCCCAGAAACCTTCTACATGGATTAAAATCCAAGTGCTATATGTGTTCAATAATAATAATAATATTAAAAGCAGTAAGTATCGAATGTTTGTTATCTGCTAAGCACTTTTTAAAGTATTAACTTATTTAATTTTCTTAGGAACACTTTGAGGGATTACAGAGTAGAAAACTGAAAAACTGACAGAGATTATATACCAGACTCAACATCACACCTGATAGGTGGTGGAGTTAAATTCTGGCCAGAGTCTACACATTTAGTCACGGTGCCCTTCTGCCTTTCATAAATGGTAGCCAAAGCAGGAATGTGGCCAGAGGCAGGTGATGGAGTAGATGCTTTGTCACACCTGTGCGACACCTGGCTGCAACGTAGAAAACTCACTAAAGTAGATGGTAAGCTTTTTATTAGGACACATGTAAGAGAAACCAGGATCTCTTTAAGGAAATGGGACTTAGAGCAATAAATATTCTATTCAGCCACTTACAAGATAAAGAAAAGAAATCTTTTTATTCATACAAAAGAGACATTAACTTTGAACAATAATGCTGTGATAAAGATCAAGTCTTTGTCCCCACAGTAATTCATGAACATTTATGGTATTCTCACAGCCTAAATAGACTTTGTTTCAGTTGCTATTACTTAAATCAGGCAGCATATCCTACCCTCACTTGGAAGCCCACAAAACCACCATCTTCAGCAAGTTGCCTCACTACTCCTAGAGGCAGCTGGTACTTAAACTAGGAGGGAGCCTTAGGAAATGTTATAGCAGCCTTTAATCTCTATAATGACAGCACTTAGACTCTAATTATCCAGGCAAATAATTCACACTATAACAGTGGGAGCAAAGGCCACTTTTTTTTTTTTTTCTCTTCCCAGTGTTTTCCTCAAACTAAACTCAAAGAGAAGATCTGGGCAATTATCCAGGGTGGACTTGCCGTGAAATAGAAAAATGCCTCTCTGGGGAAGTCAAGACTACCTTAAGGATATATGATCACAGAATGGGAACAATTCTCTCAGTCTTGAAATTTAATCAAGCCTTGCTAACAACTAAACCATAGTCACCTGCTTGCTATTAAAGCTCCAACTGTTAAAATCTAGTCTTCTAAAAACACAGAACATTTTAATATTAATATGTTGTTTTAAAACATACAGCCATAGTTTTCATAAGAGACTGGGCCAGCCTAAAGACAAGAAAAGAAATACACAAGCTGTCATACCATTACATGTGCAGACCAAGGGGAGAAACCAGAAAGGAAAATATCCCTGTAGTCTAGTATATATGTGAAAGATTCCATTTTAACATTTTTAATCCCCATTTAACAGATAAGTAAAGTGAGATTATGCAATCTGTTCAGGGTCACATAACTCATAAGTAAGAATTCAAACCCAAGTGTTCTGGCATGAGAATCTAGATTCACTCCATTATACTGAGCTATCTCTCTGGAGAATGGTAGGATTTGAACTGGCCCTTAAACAAGTATAGAATTTATCAAACTTAAGAGAATGCAGAGCATTCCAGAAGAAAAAAATAAACTAAGGCACAGAGTAAACTGGAATGTTTTGGAAGGATATAATAAAGAGGATGGGGAGACAAGTGGAGAATTTTGCAAGAGGTCAGTTAGAAAATATGAGAACAGAAAGAGAGCCTCAAGAGAGCAAAATGAAGAAAGTGGCAGGGAAACTGACCTGATAACTATATGTTTTAAAATAATGTCACTTATCAAAAAACTTCTGTGTTCCATGTAAACATTATTTCATTCAACTTTCAAGTCTTTGGAAATTTAAGCATTATTATTATCATCATCATTGTTTCTCCTGCTCTGACAGCAAAACTTCTCTGGATGTGGAAATTCCATTGTAATTCTCTAAATCTAGGTACAAAGCTATAAACTAAATGACACCACCCATACAATGGGAACCAGCAGAAAAACCTGATGGTGATATTGAGAAAGAAAGTGTAGACAAAAATTGTTGTATTTTTAAATAGAGCTTAAAATATCAAATTACCATCTTAAAGAACTATCATTCACAAATCTTGATGTATCCAGCATGCAATCTCAAAACTGTATGTGAATAAATTGATTTCATAAATAGAAAATTATTAAATAGCATAATTAACTTTGAATGAATACGTACTTAATGAAGTATCTTATTCTAAACATACTCTTTGAGGAGAAAAATAATTATTGTGGTGACAGTTGAACCAAATGTTGTTCACAGTAGGTTTATATTTATTTGATTCAATAACTCCTTAGAAGAGCTACTGTGCTAAGCATTCTCCAGAGACTGGAAGAATCAGTCTCTCCACCAGGCCCTGTGGCACTCATTGCCATGTTTTCTGTCTCTTTGCTCCCACCCTTCTTCCTCTCCTTACTGAGGCCTTTAAATCAGGGTATACACCTGGCTCAAGAGTTGCCAATCTTTAGTCTACCCAGGAACCCATAACAAATTATGGCCTGGATATAAAATAGGAACTAAAAGAATCCTCCCTTGGAAATTTGAGCTAAGAAACTATGGAGAAAATTGCTAGATAGTGATAAAAGCCAAAAGATGAAGTCATGTACAGTCCATGCTAGAACAGTGTGGGCATTGTGCCACCAGATTTAGAGGAAGCTGATCTGACAGGGAGAGCATGAGACAGAAATGAGAGAGGCCATGCATCCCCTGAGGGAGAGAGAGAGAGAAAAACAAAATCCTTAGTTTCTAATGTTTTCTCCATTTCCCAAGAGTCTGATACATACTCTGGTGCCTGTATTTAGATGTCTGTGTGATTTCACCAGTTGTCCTTACAATAACCTTCTTGTTGAGTGCTTTTCAAGGCTTTTCTGTTCCCTGCCAGAAAGATATTCTTGTTTAAGTGGGCTGCTGAGATTCCAGCTCCGAACTATCATTCCAAGGGTTCAAAGATGACTTAAGGGGAGCCTTGTTCCTAAAAGTCTTGCAGCCAGGTAGAAAACAAGTATAGCCACACATGACATAAAATATGACAGATTGTATAAAAGAGTACAAAGTACAATCACAGTACTGTGGAAATAAGGCCTGGTTCAAATTAGTTGTATTTAAGAAGGCTTCTTGAAGAAAGTGAAATTTTCACTGGATCTCAAATAATGTTAGAATTTCAAAAGCAAGGAAAAGTAGAGAACTATCAGAACAGGGAAGTTCTTTGATGAGAAGCTGTTCTGAAACGAGTTTACTGTATCATGCACATAGAATGGGAGAATTTAAGAGGAGATAAAATAAGCATGGTATATGCCATAAAATGTGTCAGTTATTGTCTATCCTATAGAGACTTTTAATGGAGAAATTAGTTTATTAATATGTTTCTAATAAGCTTATAATGAAATGTTTAGTATTTACTAGGAGCAGAGGAAGGCAAGATGAGATACCAGTTTTTAGGCTAACTGATTCTTGTAGGTTTGATCCTAGAAGGCCAAGAAGTGGCTTTCCTGAGTTAAATGTATAAGCAGGATTCAAGGAAATTTGTTTAGAAAGCAGAGTTCCACAGGTCACAGTGGAAAGGGTTGAGAAAGAAATCAGTAGCAAGAGGGCAGGCCAAGAGCAGAGGATGAACAAGGCAATGCAAAACTTAAAATATGTGAGAAAATCAGAGAAGGAAATGACAACCCACTCCAGTCTTCTTGCCTGGAGAATCCCATGGACAGAGGAGCCTGGCAGGCTACAGTCCATGGGGTCACAAGATTTAGCAACTAAACCACCACCATGTGAAAAATAGATACTTTGTAAATGGCAGCCAAAGATGACAGAGTTGAGAAACATAGTGAAATTAGCACCAGGGTTCCAAAGGAATTCTTTTGCAATTGTAGTGGTTTGCATTTATCAGTGTATCATGGTGATTCAGCAAGTTAGTGAGTAATCAGACCATGACAACCAAAACACTGAACTGGATATTTAAAACTCAGCTATATTTCTAGATTCTAGGGAAATTCCTTCATAACCTGATTCCTGTGAAGGGTATTAAAATCTTCCTAACCCAAGTTAAAATAAATATCAGATATTTACATTTCTAAAAAGGTATTAATCCCTTCAAAATGAAAAATATTCTTTTCCCCTTAATAGGCCATTGTAAATTTTATAAATGAATTGCAAATAGTCTAAAATTTAAAATATCAATCTAGGTACCATATTATTTATGAAGTAGTCACTAGAAATCACTTGACCTCTTCTTGCCTTTCCCAAGTGACTTGAACAAGCATTTGGTGAATGTTAATGTTTAACTCACTCAGAAATTATTCAATGAACTATATCAATATACTGTAGACTATGGAGGAATCAGATGTTGATAAGGGAGACAGTCATTATTAGAGACATTCTTCTGTTCCTACCTAGCTCATTATTTTGTTCTCATTAGATAAAATAGTAGTTATTGTCTGCAAAATAACCCTAAGTATGAGCTGAATGGGCTTCCCTGGTAGCTCAGCTGGTAAAGAATATGCCTGCAATGCAGAAGACACCAGTTCAATTCCCGGGTCAGGAAGATCCCCTAGAGAAGGGATAGGCTAACCATTCCAGTATTCTTGGACTTCCCTGGTAGCTCAGATGGTAAAAAATCTGTCTGCAACGTGGGAGACCTGGGTTTGATCCCTGGGTTGGGAAGATCCCATGGAGGAGGACATAGCAACCCACTCTAGTACCCTGGCCTGGAAAATCTCCATGGACAGAGGAACTTGATTGTCTATAGTCCAAGGGGTCACAAGGAGTCAGACATGACTGAGTGACTAAGCACAGCATAGCACAAGAGCTGAACATTAACATCCCCATTGGGTTTTTTCTGTGATGGAGGATGAGAAAAATATAGTCAATGTATTACTCTTGATATTTTATATTATTTGAAATACTGTGTGCAGGATACCCAAGAAAAGCTAAAATAGTACATGGTACAAATTATTAAGAACTTGATGAACCAGGAAAATGATGAGCAAGGACTTGAATAATTCTGGGTGTTCAAAATCAAAATAAAGAAACTCCCTCTAGGATAAAATTGAGTAATTGTAGAAACTCATACTATTGTCTATGAAAAATATCTCCCTAGCCAAATCAAATATCTCCAGTTGAGTACAAATTTCCCAAAATATCTTAAAGTAGGGGTCTCTGGAGGATCCATCTAGTAGTAATTCATTTAAGAAACTGAAATGAGGAAGAGGGCCTCTCATATTTGGCCATTGGAAAGTAGAAAACAGTGTCAGTGTTCATGTAAGGAAATTAATAGAGCTGAGGAGATTGTTTTGGAATCACAGCTAAGATTAGACTTCCTTTTCATTAGTCATATAAACTTTAAGTGGCTTCATCTCACTTAAGTCTCCATTTCTTCTCACTTAAAGAAGAAAGTAGAAATATTTATATCCTTTTCACAAAGATTATTTGAGATAGACAATGCTCTATCAAATTCCTAGCACTGAAAAATACTCAAAAATACTGATTCTTTTCTTCTTTCACCTACTTCAACATCATCATTTGGTCTTCTAGGATTAGGCCTATGATTATGATACTAGAATTAAGTAAATTTAGCTATGGGGAATCCATGAACTATATATTGTACAAACTCTTAAAATCTCTGATGTATAAAATGTAGTTTTAGTTGGAAAAATAAGACACAAGATGAAAATATGTTCCTTTGGGAGTAATTTGGGCAATCATTGAGTTGATTTTTACAGTAGTTCACAAGTAAAGGAACAATAATAAAAGAATATTTGTTTTTTTTAATTATTTAAAACCCGAGGTAGCTATAGAGATGATTAAATTTGAATTGTTTCTCTGTGTTCTATAGAAGATAAGAAATAGGTATAGTCCAACAATTTTGAGAAATTCCAATTATGTTTATCCAAAATGAGAGAAATGATCACAAAAGAGTACAGATATGATTTTATACATTGCATTGAAAATAAACATTATCTAAAACAGTGATACCATAACCCATCAAAGATAAATGGGCTTTGAGAGATGCACACACCTAAAGCCACCTCCTGGTCACACTTAATCTTTCATTTCTCTCTCTCTTTTTTCTTTGTTTCATTTTTTTTCTTTTTTTATTGAGAGATTTTTCTTTACAGAATTTTGTTGTCTTCTGTCAAACTTCAACATGAATCATACATAGATATAAATATATCCCATCCCTTTTGAACCTCCCTCCCCATTCCACATCTCTAGGTTGATACAAAGTTGTTTGAGTTTCCTGAGCCATACAGCAAATTCCCATAGACTATCTACTTTACATATTCTAGTGTAAGTTTATATGTTACTCTTTGCATACACTTCACCCTCTCTACCCCTCCCAGCATGTCCATAAGTCTATTCTATATATCTGTTTCTCCATAACTACCCTGTAAATAAATTCTATAGTTTCTGGTCTTACATTTAGACCTTTAAGCCATTTGGAGTTTATGTTTGTGTATGGTGTTAGGAAGTGTTCTAGCTTCATTCTTTTACATGTAGATGTCCAATTTTCCCGGCACCATTTATTGAAAAGGTCTTTGCCGCATTATATATTCTTGCCTCTTTTGTCAAAATAAGGTACCCATAGGTACATGGGTTTATGTCTAGGCTGTCTATCTTTTTCCATTGGTCTATATTTTGTTTTTGTGCCAGTAACATGCTGTCTTGATGACTGTAGCTTTGTAGTATAATCTGAAGTCAGGAAGGTTGATTCCTTCAGCTCCATTCTTCTTTCTCAAGACTGCTTTGGCTACTGGGGGGCTTTTGTGTTTCCATATAAATTGTAAAATTTTTTGTTCACCCTCTGTGAAAAATGTCATTGGTAATTTGATAGGGATCACATTAAGTCTGTAAATTGCATTTGGTAGTATAGTCATTTTCACAATATTGATTTTTCCTACCCAGGAACATGGAATATCCCTCCAACAGTTTATGTTCTCTTTGATTTCTTTCATCAGTCTCATAATTTTCTGTATATAATTCTTTTGTCTCCTTAGGTAAGTTTATACCTAGATATTTAATTCTTTTTTTTGCAGTAGTGAATGGGATTAATCCTTCATTTCTCTTTCTGATTTTTCATTGTTAGTCTATAGAAATGCAAGTGATTTCTGTGTATTGATTTTGTATCCTACCAATTTTCTAAACTCACTGATTAGCTCTAGCAGTTTTCTGATACTGTATTAAGGGTTTTCTATGTACAGTGTCATGTCATGTGCAAACAGTGAAAGCTTTACTTCTTCTTATATGATCTGGCTTCCATTTATTTCTTTTTCTTCTCTGATTGCTGTATCTAGAATTTCCAGAACTATGTTGAATAATAGTGGTGAAAGTGGACACCCTTGTCTTGTTCCTGATCATAGGCAGAATGCTTTCAGGTTTTCACCACTGAGAAAAATCTTTGCTGTAGGCTTATCATATATGGCCTTCACTATATTGAAGTAGGTTCCTTTTATGCCAGTTTTTTGGAATTTTAATCATAAATGGGTGCTGAATTTTGTCAAAGGCTTTTTCTGCATCTATTGAGATGATCATGTGGTTTTTATCTTTCAATTTGTTAACATAGTGTATCACATTGATTGATTTGCATATATTGAAGAATCCTTGCATTCCTGGAATAAACCCAGCTTGATCATGGTGTATGAGCTCTTCAATGTGTTGCTGAATTCTTTTTGCTGAAATTTTCTTGAAAATTTTTACATCTATGTTCATCAGTGATATTGGCATGTAGTTTTCTTTTTGTGTGTTGTCTTCATCTGATTTTGGTAGCAGGATGATGGTGGCCTCATAGAATGAGTTTGGAAGAGTTCCTTCCTCTGAAATTTTTTGAAAGCATTTCAGAAGGATAGGTATTAGCTTTTCTCTAAATGTTTGATAGAATTCTCCTGTGAAGCCATCTGGTCCTGGGCTTTTGTTTTTTGGGAGTTTTTTTTTTTTGTTTTGTTTTGTTTGTTTGTTTGTTTTTTAATCACAGCTTCAATTTCAGTGCTTGTAATTGGGTTGTTCATAATTTCTACTTCCTGGTTCATGGTTGGAAGATTGAGCTTTTCTAGGAATCTGTCCATTTCTTCCAGGTTATCTATTTTATTTCTACATAGATGTTCATAATAGTCTCTTTTCATTTCAATCCCAAAGAAAGGCAATGCCAAAGAATGCTCAAATTACCACACAATTGCACACATCTCACATGCTAGTAAAGTAAGGCTCAAAATTCTCCAAGCCAGGCTTCAGCA
>SJYV01052994.1:0-29260 GCA_006410875.1 Neotragus pygmaeus | reverse complement strand
CCAGTCCATCTTAAAGGATATCAGTCCTGGGTGTTCTTTGGAAGGACTGATGTTGAAACTGAAACTCCAATACTTTGGCCACCTCATGCAAAGAGTTAACTCATTGGAAAAGACTCTGATGCTGGGAGGGATTGGGGGCAGGAGGAGAAGGGGACGACTGAGGATGAGATGGCTGGATCGCATCACTGACTCGATGGACATGAGTTTGAGTGAACTCCGAGAGTTGGTGATGGACAGGGAGGCCTGGCGTGTTGTGATTCATGAGGTCACAAAGAATCAGACACAACTGAGTGACTGAAGTGAACTAGTCTCTTTTAATCCTTTGTATTTCTGCATTGTCTGTTATAACCTCTGATGTTTCATTTCTAACTTTGTTGATTTGATTCTTCTTTTTCTTGGTGACTCTGGCTAAAGTTTTCTCAGTTTTGTTTCTCTTCTCAAAGAACCAGCTTTTAGCTTTATTGATCTTTACTATTGTTTCTTTCATTTCTTTTTCATTTCTTTCTGCTTGGATCTTTACAATTTCTTTCCTTCTACTAATTATGGGTTTTTGTTGTTGTTGTTGTTGTTCTTTTTCCTGTTGTTTTAGTTGTAAAGTTAGGTTGTCCATTCAATGTTTTTCTTGTTTCTTGAGGTTGGATTATATTGCTATAAACCTCCCTTTTACTGCTTTTGCTGCATCACATAGGTTTTCAGTTGTTATGTTTTCATTGTCATTTGTTTCTAGAAATGTTTTGACTTCCCTTTTGATTTCTTCAGTAAGCTGTTGGTTATTTGAAAATGTATTGTTTAATCTCCATGTGTTTGTGTTTCTTACAGTTTTTTTCTTGTGGTTGATGTCTAGTCTCATAGCATTGTGGTCAGGGAAGATGTTTGATATGATTTAAATTTTCTTAACTTTACTGAGGTTTGATTTGTGACCCAAGATGTGGTCTATCCTGGAGAATGTTCCATGTGCACTTAAGAAGAAGTGTATTCTTCTGCATTTGGATGGAATGTCCTGAAGATGTCAATGAGATCCATCGCATCTAATGTATAATTTAAGACTTGTGTTTGCTTATTATTTTTATGTTTTGATGATCTGTCCATTGGTGTTAGTGGGTTGTTTAAGTCTCCTACTATTATTGTGTTCCTGTCAATTTCTCCTTTTATGTCTGTTAATGTTTGTCTTATGTACTGAGGTCCTTCTATGTTAGGTGCATAGATATTTATGATTGTTATGTCTTCCTCTTGGATTGATCCCTTGACCATTATGTAGTGTCCTTCCTTATCTCTTGTACTCTTCTTTACTTTAAGGTCTATTTTGTCTGATATGAGGATTGCTACTCCAGCTTTCTTTTGCTTCCCATTTACGTGGAATACGTTTCTATTCTTTCACTTTCAGTTTGTAAGTGTCTTTAAGTCTGAAGTAGGCTTCTGTAGACAGCATATATATGAGTCTTGTTTTTGTATCCATTCAGCCAGTCCATGTCATCTGGTTGGGGCATTTAATCCATTTACACTTAAAGTAATCATTGATACATGTTCCTATTGCCATTTTCATAGTTGTTTGGGGGCTGTTTTGTAGATCTTTTTTCTTCTGTTTTATTTCTTGACTATAAAAGTCCCTTTAACATTTATTGCAAAGCTGTTTTGGTGGTACTTACTTCTCTTAACTTTTGCTTGTCTGAAAAGTTTTTTATTTCTCTATCAATTTTGAATGAAATCCTTGATGGGTACAGTAATCTTAGTTGTAGATTTTTCCCTTTCAGTAGTTTAAATATATCTTGCCATTCCCTTTTGGCCACAGAGTTTCTTCTGTGAGATCATCTGTTAAGTGTATGGGGTTTTCCTTATATGTTACTTGTTGCTTCTCCCTTGATGTTTTCAATATTCTTTCTTTGTGTTTAGTCTTTGTTAGTTTGTTTAGTATGTGCCGTGGCATCTTTCTTCTTAGATTTATCCTATATGGGACTCTTCGTGCTTCTTGGACTTGATTGACTATTTCCTTTTCATTTGGGGGGAAATTTTCAACTATAATCTCTTCAAAAATGTTCTCATACACTTTCTTTTTGTCTTCTTCTTCTGGGACCCCTATAATTCGAATGTTGATACATTTGATGTTGTCTCAGAGGTCTCTGAGACTATTCTCAGTTCTTTTCATTCTTTTTACTTTATTCTGCTCTTCAGAAGTAATTACTTTGGCCACTAGATGCGAAGAGCTGACTCGTTTGAAAAGACCCTGATGCGGGAAAGATTGAGGGCAGGAGGAGAAGGGGAAGACAGAGGACAAGATGGCTGGATGGCATCACTGATTCAATGGACATGAGTTTGGGTAGACTCCAGCAGTTGCTGATGGACAGGGAGGCCTGGTGTGCTATGGTTCATTGGGTCACAAAGAGTTGGACACAATTGAGCAAGTGAACTGAACTGAACTCAGAAGTAGTGGTAGTTTAGTCAGTAAGTCATGTCCAACTTTTGCAACCCCATGGACTGTAGCCTGCCAGACTCCTCTGTCCATGGGATTCTCCATGCAAGAATACTGAAGTGGGTTGCCATCTCCCTTTCCAAAGTTATAACTTCTCAGAAGTTATATCCACCATTTTATCTTCCAGCTCACTGGTTTGTTCTTCTGCTTCAGATATTGTGTTATTGATTCCTTCTAGAGTGTTTTTAATTTCAGTAATGGTGTTATTTGTCTCTGTATGTTTATTCTTTAATTCTTCTAGGTCTTTGTTAATTGATTCTTGCATTTTCTCCATTTTGTTTTCAAGGTTTTTGATCATCTTTACTATCATTATTCTGAACTCTTTTTCAGGTTGTTTGCCTATTTCTTCTTCATGTATTTGGACTTCTGTGTTTCTGATTTGTTCCTTCCTTTGTGTAGCATTTCTCTGCCCTTTCATTATTTTTTTTTTAACTTACTGTGTTTAATGTCTCTTTTACCCGGTCTTCAGGTTCGAATTCTTTCTTCCTTTCGGTTTCTGCCCTCCTAAGGTTGATCCAGTGGTTTGTGTAAGCTTTGTGTAGGTTGAGTTTTGTGCTGAGTTTTTGTTTGTTTGTTTGTTTTTTCCTCTGATGGGTAAGGCTGAGTGAGGTGGTAATACTGTCTGCTGATGATTGGGTTTGTCTTTTTGTTTTGTTTGTTGTTTAGATGATGCATCAAGCACAGGGTGCTGCTGATGGTTAGGTGATGCTGAGTTTTGTATTCAGCTTATCTCCTTTGTGTAAGTTCTCACTATTTGATACCCCTTAAGGTTAGTTCTCTGGTAGTCTTGGGTCTTAGCGTCAGTGCTCCCACTCTGAAGGCTCAGGGCTTGGTCTTTGGTCAGGAACATAGATTCCACAAATGGTTTGTTATGGCATTAAGTGAGATTAAAATAAATATCCAAAAACAAGAAACCAAAGATGAACCTCAGACAAATGACAGTTACATTTCAAATGACAGTTTGAAATCAGGCAAATCATAGTTAAAAATAATGGAATATACATATACACCCATGAGCAAAGTCAAAACAGTCCAACAAAAATAAGGTACAATAGATTGATCTGGTGAACAAAGGAAATCAAAAATTATATTTACCAGTTAAAAACAAAATTAACTAAAGCACAAACTGGAAAATAAAACTAAAATAAGGTGCTTAGTGGGAAATAAAGCAATGAAAACAAAACTAGCAAATACATTGAGAGGAAAGAAAAGAAAGAATAGATATGAAAATCTAAATGGAGGTAGATAAATAAGATTTATATATATCAAAGATTGACTGCAGGGGGCAGAGAACAGTAAGAAAAGCAAACAAAGGGATATTGTAGAAAAAAATAATAATAGGTTTAAAATATTAAAAATTGAAATTGAAAAAAAGAGAGAGAGGGAAAAAAAAAGGGAAACTCCACAGAACTGCAAAAGCCCAACATAGCGGTAAAGGTTTATAACAACAATAAAAAATGTGACTGAGAAGAAAAAGGTCAAAAGCTTAATTAGATTTCATAGTGCCAATTATGACAGAGGATGGAGGAGAAAGGAAAAAAAGAAAAGGAAAAAAATCCATGGCTGGGCGAACGCTGGGTGTGGGGCGGCCCTGGGGCCAGGGATCGCGGCAGCCGTTGTTGAGGGCGGCTCCAGGACCAGCGGGAGGAGCCTGGGGAGCCCCGTGAGGTGGGCCTGCTCCCAGCAGTGGGGAGGATACTGTTTCTTATTACAGCTTCTCAGAAGCACCACTGAAAGCTCAGATGTGGGCGCCCCAGCCAATAGCACAGAGGAGTACAGAAAGAAAGAAAAGTGAAGTCGCTCAGTCGTATCCAACTCTTTGCAACCCCATGGACTGTAGCCCACCAGGCTTCTCCCTCCATGGGATTTCCCAGGCAAGAATACTGGAATGAGTTGTCATTTCTTTCCCCAGAGGAGCTTCCTGATCCAGGGATTGAACCCAGGCCTCCTGCATTGTAGGCAGATGCTTTTACCGTCTGAGTCACCAGGGAACTACAGAGTACAGGGGAGCCACAAAGTAGCCCCTTATGATGCCCCAAGGAACAAGCCGACCCATTCCAGGTTCCAGGAACACCACAAAGCAATATGAAACCTGTTCATGAAAGGAGTCAGGAATGCATTCCACCAGAGAAACGAGACCTCCCTGTGACCAGCGAGGATATGGGGAGAACCACCAGCTGCTCAACTAACCACACACCCTCCAGTGATGCCTCTGAATGGTCCCAAGGGGCTGTGGTGGCCGGGCAGAGCCAGGCAGGAGCCAGAGTCAGCCTGGGGGGTGATGGAGCCAAGGCCATCATTGGTCTGATGGTGGACCGGCATGATGTGCTGTATAAGGTGTGCCACCTGCCACCTTCTCTTCAACTGGCCTCCCATTTGTAATGAACATGGGCCCCTTGCCCCCCACAAAAAAAAAAGAAAAGAAAAAATCCAAAAGAATCTACAGAACAAATCAAAACATCAGAATAATAAATGTTTTACTTGAGTCACTGCTGTCAAAGTCCTTTCCCTTGCTGGGAGTCACAGTCCACCTCACCTCCTTAAGATGCGCTCCAACACTGTGCTGATCTCTGGACCTGCTGTGGGGGCTGCTCAGATTCTAATCTGCTCCTTCCCCTATGTGTTCTTCCCTCAAATGTCCACAGCTACCAGAACTAGTGTGTTTTCTTTTGTGGGAGCTCTTAATGACATTTTATATATTCCACAGGCACAGAGTCTGCCTAGTTGATCATGTGGATTTAATCTGCAGCTTGTAGAGCTGGTGGGAAGGTTTGGGGTCTTCTTCCTTAGCCACACTGCCCCTGGGTTTCAATTGTGGTTTTATTTCCACCTCTGCATGTGGGTCATGCACTGGGATTTGCTCCTGAGGCTGCCCTGGAAGACTTGGATTTGCCCCTATGAGGGCCAGGTGTGGATATGGTACAACTGTTTGGGTTTCAGGGGTTCTAGCAACACCAGGTACTCAGGGGAGTTGCGGCTAGGGCAGCGGGAGATATAGTGCTCTAGATGGGTATGGCAACCAGTATTGGCCAATACGCGCCAGTATTCTTGCCTGGAGAACCCGCCCCTTCCCTGACAGAGAAGCCTGGCAAGCCACAGTCTACAGGGTTGCAAAAAGTCAGACACTACTGATGCAACCCTGTGTGCATAGAAACAAGACTTTTTTTTTTGCCTGTAGCAGCTCTGCCCCAGTGAGAGTTGAGCATGAAGGTGATGCAGCTGCTTGGCTTGCCGGGACCCTGGTGGTGCCAATTTTGCAGGGACCCGGACTGCCTCTGCTGCAGCTGTTATGGCCCTATCAGTCTTTTTTTGAGCCTCTTGTAGCTGGCAATCAGAAGGCCTTTTTGGCCAGTCTCCCTGGAGTTCTGCCCATTCAGGCACTTAGAGGGCTCCTTTGCCTGGGGTCCTTCTCTATTGTTGGGCACATCAGGCACTTAAAGGGGCCTCCTTGGTGGGGTCCTACTCTGTAGTTCAGTGCATCAGGCGTTTGATGGGCCAGCCTCTCTATTGTTCTGCTGCCAACGCTGGCTTGTGGGGAGAGAATGGATATGGTGATGGCCACACCCACTACGCATGGCTCAGCAGTATCACCTTGCTTCCATGGCTATCCAGCTTTTCTTCACAGGCATTTCCCCCCATAATCTCATTCCTCACATCTCCTCAATCCATCTCTCTGCAGTCAACATCAGCCCTCGTCCTGGGATTGCTCCACATCCCTGAACTCCAGCTACCAGCCGCTGCACATTCCAGTGGATCTACATCCTGGTCCAGGATATGTATGGCTGCAGCAAGGACTGTCTGATTCTCATTCCATTTAGGTTGTCACAGATCAGCTGTTTCACTCTCAGCCTTAAATGTTTCTCCTCTGATTCAGACAATTGCCCTGATGTGGGGCTCAGACCCCTGCTTCAGTTCCAGCAAAGGGCAGGTCCAATCCTACTAACACTCCTGTTTTTCCCCCTTGTTGCTTTGTCCTACCAAGTTTTGTGTGGTTCTATATATTCTTTTCCTCTGGTCAGGTACTCCTGTCTGCTCTCAGCTGGTGTTCTGCATGCACTTCTGTGTCTGAAGGTGTATTCCTGATGTATCTGTGGAGAGAGATGCACTCCATGTCCACCTACTCCTCTGCCATCTTGTTTTCCATCTTCATTTATTTTCGAGTGGTTAATTTTAAAGATATATAATTTTCAGCACACTCCTCAAAATCAAAGTACTTGAAAGTACTTTCTTATGCATAAAATATTCTGGAGACAATTATAAGTTATATAATTTGTCACTGCATTTTGTAAACAATCAAAACAATCCTAAGTTGCAACTCAACTAAGTATTTATAAAGCAGATATATGACAGAACTGGAATTAGAAATAAAATAGCCTTGCCTCTAAAGTCTTAATTAACCTATTATCAGGCTTCATGTCCCCAAAGTTGATGAACTTTTATGTCAACCAAACTGCTCTTTTTTTTTTTTTTTTTCAGTAAATTGAAGTCATCAGTTCAGTTCAGTTGCTTAGTCATGTCCGACACTTTGCACCCCATGAATTACAGCACGCCAGGCCTCCCTGGCCATCACCAACTCCCAGAGTTCACTCAAAGTCATGTCCATCGAGTTGGTGATGCCATCCAGCCATCTCATCCTCTGTCATCCCCTTCTTCTCCTGCCCCCAATCTCTCCCGGCATCAGAGTCTTTTCCAATCAGTTAACTCTTCTCATGAGGTGGCCAAAGTACTGGAGTTTCAGCTTTAGCATCATTCCTTCCAAAGAAATCCCAGGGCTGATCTCCTTCAGAATGGACTGGTTGGATCTCCTTGCAGTCCAAGGGACTCAAAAATCTTCTCCAACAACACAGTTCAAAAGCATCAATTCTTCGGCGCTCAGCTTTCTTCCCAGTCCAGCTCTCACATCCATACATGACCACAGGAAAAACAATAATCTTGACTAGATGGACCTTTGTTGGCAAAGTAATGTCTCTGCTTTTCAATATGCTATCTGGGTTGATCATAACTTTCCTTCCAAGGAGTAAGCGTCCTTTAATTTCATGGTTACAATCACCTTCTGCCGTGATTTTATTTTGGAGCCCAAAAAGATAAAATCTGACACTGTTTCCACTGTTTCCCCGTCTATTTCCCATGAAGTGATGGGACCAGATGCCATGATCTTCGTTTTCTGAATGTTGAGCTTTAAGCCAACTTTTCCACTCTCCTCTTTCACTTTCATCAAGAGGCTTTTTAGTTCCTCTTCACTTCCACAAAGCATGATTTTGGAATAATCAAGAAGTCTTGTCTTACAACAAAATTATCACTTCCTCAATATAAGCTCTTACAGTTTCTTGGTGTTTTTATTTCATTCTTTGGAAGTTCTTGAGTTCTATAAGTGTATTATGTTTCATAATTTGGCGATTTTAAATGATCAGTTCATGAGTGCATATGAACATTTGGTTTAGATTAGAATAAGGCTCAATCATAGTAAGTCCAAATTGGTTGCTTTGAATCCTATTATTTCCAATTAGTTTAATTCTTTCCCGATGAAAATAAGCTGTATGCATGGATCTCATTAGCATTTTAAATATATGAAGAAAAAAACACTGAGATGAGAGGGCAGTACAAGTATGTTTATGGAATGCTCAATCCAACTCATTTTCCTTTTCTATTTTTAATAAAATAAATGAATGATAATAATTCATCAATTAAACTTAGTTTTTTGATTGAAAAAAATTTTTTGCTGTCGATAAGGGTCAAGATAGTCAGTTCAGTTCAGTTCAGTCGCTCAATCTGTGACCCCATGGACTGCAGCATGCCAGGCCTCCCTGTCCATCACCAACTCCCGAAGTTTACTCAAACTCGTGTCCATTGAGTCGGTGATGCCATCCAACCATCTCATCCTCTGTCATCCCCTTTTTCTCCCACCTTGAATCTTTCCTGGCATGAGGGTCTTTTCAAATGAGGCATTTCTTCCCATCAGGTGGCCAAAATATTGAAGTTTCAGCTTCAGCATCAGTCCTTCCAATGAATATTCAGGACTGATTTCCTTTAGGGTGGACTGGTTGGATCTCCTTGCAGTCCAAGGGACTCTCAAGAGTCTTCTCCAGCAGCCTATCCATTATCGAGTTCCCCATCAACCTTTCACTTAATGCTTCTGGTAGTCATTTATGATTGTTGTCCTGATCCGTTATTTTATTAGGTCTTACAAAATGGTAATATTTATCATTTTCCATGTATCTAATAACAATGTTTTTCCATAAATAAGAGATTCTCTCTCATAAACTATTAGGTATTCTGAAATATGTCTGTACAGAAAAGACAGAAGAAATAACTGAATTCTCCCTTTTATTGATTGTCCAAAAAAATTAGTTGATACCCTAGCTACTTCCAAAAGTGTTCAAGAGGTTTGTGTTTTTGCTTTTATGCTTTTTTGATTTTACTTTGAGTATCATTAAGTGTTTCACGGTATTGTGGTCATTATTCTTTTGTCCTATCCTTGAGCAGTGGGAGCCCTTCGGGTTTGCTGCTGTGTAATTTTGACATGATGATAATATGCTTGGATAGCTTTCTTTTATCTGCCTGACAAGATGTCCCAGGCTTATCTTGTACTGTTCCTGCCCTGACTTCCAATCAGTCATTTCTCTAAAGAGCCTTGGTTTCTTTTAGTGGAAAATGAGACTTAGAAACTTCTGTCTGAGTTCTAGAATAGTCATTGTGACTATGTGGTTATTGCCACTAGTGTTTTTCAGTGTACAGGGCTAGAAAATATATTTTTTCAGATAGAGAAAAAGAAAAAAGTATATGCATCTCCAGTTCAAGTTAACACAGGATTTTTACTTAACATTTTTATTTGATATTTTATTGTTTTTTTCTCTTACTCTGAATATCCTAGTTCCTAACATTAAAATAGTTAATTATTTGCTTTTCAGTATCTATGTATCTATTAATAATACTTTTAGATTAACAATGCCAGTATCACCAGCAGTAGTACCACTGAATGCAGTTTAATATTTCTTTGTGTTTCCTTTGTCTTTACAGTATATCCCACTAGTCATGTAAAGTTAAAATACTATGTTCAAAAAGCACTGAAAATCATTCCTTGCATAGTTTTCTGTGACATACAATTAAGTTCTTTAACTTTCGTTTGTTTTCTAGTTTAAAATTAATTCTGTTTCTAACTACATTAAATACTTACATGATTCCCAAGCCAAAACTATACAACAAAGCAGCTTAGTACAGGTCTAGCTTCCATCCCTGTCTCTTTTCCACTTTTCTCCACATTCCTGTAAGTAATCATTTTATTACTTTTGGGCTCTGTTCCTTTTTGAAAACATTAGCAGTACACACACAAAGACACATACATATTCACCACACAAGCCAATACTTCTTACTTGAAAAGAAACTTACAGTACACGTTCTTCTGCTCATTGTATTTTTAATTAATGATATGTTTTGAAGATTACTCCAAACATTTTTAGGCAGCTCTATTTTATAGATGTACCATCATTCTATACTGGAAGGCTATTTTTTAATAATTAAAAAATAATATTTAAATAATTTTGTAAGTAGTTTATTATTCTCAAAGAGATTTAAAATTTTTTAGCCTGTGACACTTTATTTCTCATTGAAATAAAATTAACTCTGTACTTTTTCAAGCACAAAATTGCTGACTCTCATGTGAAAATACACATGTCTACAATGTAAAAAATGAATTACACTTTTGTTTAAAAAAGTGAAGTTTGTGGTTAATGTTTCTCCTTTGACATGAATTGAAATATAGATTTTACTCTGTAGGTTATAGAACACAAGAAAATAAGCAATAAATTATAGGTTTAAGGTCATAAACACTACCATTCCTTACAAATGTTGATGGTGATAAGAACTTTCTAAAATATATGACAAATTTGAAAAATAAAAGTGTTTAGTCAAACAAGTTCACATTTTTCATAACACATCTCCATTGCCTCTGCCAACACAGAAATGGCATAAATTTTGAATTCATGTATGCAAAATTACTGAATACATAAACACATCACAAGAATATATCAAGTGAACTTGTCGACAAGCAGGAGTCATCAAGGATATTCCATCAAACAATTCGACAATCATATATTGGGTCAAGCACTCCACTAGCTGCTGGGAATACAAAGCTAAATTGGTTTCCTTAGTCTACCTTTTCTACTAACCTGTGAATTTTTAAAGGTTGACAAAAGACAGGATTAATTTACAAATTCTGGAAGAGTATGCTAAGACAATAATTATTTACAAGCTACAGTAGAGGTAGCACAGAGGTGACGTTCAGGTGATTAATTTATGGGATAGCTTCCCAGCAGAATGACAACTGGACTGGGCTGTGAAGGATAAATAGCTCTGGGTAGAAGATGGGCAAATGAATCCCTGGCAAAGGGAAAAGCAAATAATACTATATTATCCATTAGAAAACTCTGCAAAAGTCCTTTCCCAGAACTCAGTATATTTCTAGGGGCTTTAAAAATATTCAGGCCTGGGTGAACCCCACCCCTAAAAACAAACATTCAGATCAATAACCCTCAGGTGAACCTGAGTATAACTTTTTTTTAAATTTCTCCAAGTAATCAGTGTGACTCCAAGGCTGACAAGCATTGCAGTAATTGATGTCTAGAACTATCCAAAAAGATTTGAACCCTGTGTGCATATATCTTTTTAGCTCTAAAATAGAAGGATATCCTTTTTGCTTATAGAAATCCTGTAACTGCTATCTGACACTACAGCCTGGGTACAGTGTTCTTAACATTTACCTCCATCACTTCATATCAAGAAATGGTCACTTTTTTCAATGCATATTAAAATCGGCATTCTAAAATTATGTCATTGTTTTACTTGTTTCTATAAATGTATAAAGGAGAAGTGATGCTGTTAGCATTTAGTAAAAAAATAGGCTTCACCTTAAGCCACAATTTAGTGCAAGTGAAAAATTACCCATCTTTTTTGGCCATTAATGCTTAATTATACATTTCATTAAGTAAAGTTTTTACTTTAAAAGGTTCATTAGTAACAATTAGTCTTCTCCATTTTCTAATTTGTATGCACCTGTTTCTAATTACAGTGCCACCATGTCAGCCTTGGAAAATGCATCTTAAACTCTTTAAGACAACCTGCATATTTCTGCCTAACCAAGGATATTCACCATCCTGTTTAAAAAATAACTCTACCTTTCTTCATCCTAAATGCATTTTCTATACTTTTCCGATATAGCATGTTTGTGGTTCTCCAGTATTTATAAGGTAAACATGAGCATTAAGACTTTCATCTTTGAACAAGTAGTGAGCATATCTGAAAGAAAAGGAAATAAGAAATCACCCCTGCCTCAAATCATTAAATTTGTCATCATTAATTTGTATTCATTAGATTTTTAAAGTTTGTATTATCTTCTATGACTGAATATTTGTGTCCTCTTATCCCCCAAATTCACATGTTGAAGCCCTAATCCCCTATGTGAGAGCAGTAGGGGCTTTAGGGGAGTAACTAGATTTAGACAGGGTCATGAGGGTGGGGCCTTTCTGATGGTATTGTTGTTCAGTTGCTCAGTCATGTCCGACTCTTTGTGACTCCATGCGCTGCGGTACACCAGGCTTCCCTGTCCTTCACAATCTCCTGGAGTTTGCTCAAACTCGTGTTCCTTGAATCAGTGATGCCATCCAACCATCTCATCCTCTGTCACCCTCTTTTCTTCCTGTCTTCAGTCTTTCCCAGCATCAGGGTCTTTTACAATAAGTTGGCTCTTCACATCAAGAAGCCAAAAGATTGTAACTTCAGCTTCAAAATCAGTGCTTCCGATGAATATTCAGGGTTGATTTCCTTTAAGCTTGATTGGTTTGATCTCCTTGCAGTCCAAGGGACTCTCAAGTGTCTTTGCCAACACTACAGTTCAAAAGCATCAGTTTTCAGCCTTCTTTATGGTCTAACTCTCACATCCATACATGACTACTAATACTGATGGTATTAGTGCCCTTATAAAAAGAGGATGAGTCTTGAACCCTTCTTTCTCCATCATGTGGAGAGAATTTCAATACAAATAGTCAAACAAGATTTTTTCTTAAAAAGGATGATATTTAAACAGATCATTTAATTATTTTTGTTTTGATTATATAACATATATATAAACTGGAGCCATGAATGCTACTTTAGAAAAAAGTAATTAAAATTAATTCCCTATAAATATAGCAAAAGGAATTCTCTTACCAGGGCAAAGCATGAGGAAAATCCATTTTTTACATTTCACTCTTCACCTAGGGCATTTCCTTATTATCTCTCCTTGACTGTCAAATTCCATATGCTATCTATGACATTTACCCCAAGCTTCTCTAGTCCCAACAGCAAAACTTGGCTATCCTTTTCACCATATCCTCTGATCTCCGTTTTCTGGCAAGGACTTGAAAAAATTCTTATACATACATTTGTGAATGATAGTAAAGTTCATTTCAAGTACATTTATGAATCTTCTTAATTGTCATCTAAAGCTTCTATATTAACATGATTAAGTTATCCTGTTGCTATGAATTGAAGTGATATTATGGGGGGAAAATGTGCTAAATAATATACTAAAAGACCTAGTTTCACAACTCACTTAACCTTTCTGATCTTCAATTTTAACAATTGACACATTTATATAACATCCACCTTCTTTGTTGTGAGGATTATATGGAAGTTAAAAGCACTTTGAAGCTTTTAATACTTATGGGATTATTACATTTATTTGTGAATGAATATGCACACACATAAATAAGATAGTATTTACTCAATATGGTGGAATCCATGGACCTTTTAGTTCTGCCTTTTACAATTTTCAAGCAAATAAATGACCAGTTAAATTATTAGATGAAAAAGGAAAGAAAAATGACCTTTCAACAGAAAAAGATTGCTATATACCTTGGAGACTACCACTGAGATACCCAGAGAAATGACTTTTAGAAAAATAGTCACCATTTCATACCTTTAGCTTTCCAAGTCCAATATAGCTGAATTTGACACAGCAGGAGAATATAGAATAAAAATGACCCTGCAGGTAATTTCATTCTATTATGTTTATATGAAAGGAAGACTGTGAACTCTATGCATTTTTTTTTCAGTGTTCTTTCTTACAGTTTTAGTGCACTGATCAGAACCAACGAAAAGCTATGTGCTGAGGGCTATAATTTCATAGGAAGTAGCACAGTAAAAAATCTGATGGATGTGTACCCGTAAGGAGATAACCTAGGGAAAGTATCAGAAGAAAAATAAGATTGTCTTAAGTAAATCCATTTAGGACTTGCCTATCACATAGACTCTACCACTATCAAATTATGGATTGGTCAGGAGCAGCCAAAAAGCTTGTAAAATATGCTGAGGAAACAAGTCCAGGCTAGTGTATAATCTTAAAGCTGCTGAGGTGGGAAAACCACTAATTGCATTTTCTGAGTGACATTTTTGATCATCCTATCTTCTCATGAAAGAGGATTTTCTGAAAACTGAAAGGGTGTTAGAATATTGAGAAATCAGCTACATGGTGATGTGTTTGCCCAGAATATAATTTTCTGTTTTGTGGAGATTAGCAGCAAGAATTGGGGGGTCTTTTGCTTCTTTGTTTTTTTTTTTTTAACTTCAAAAAATTTATTATTGGAATATAATTGCTTTACAATATTGTGTTTGTTTCTGCTGTACAATAAGTGTATAAGAGTTGGTTTTGTTGTTTTTTCCAGAAATCATACTATGTCCAAGCAGTTATTTAGGAAGGACCTTATACACAATAGTCCTGACATGACTACGAAAGTGGATAGAAACTCATGCCAACAGGACATAAATGTCATTGACTCCCTTTCCTTGTAATTTTTCAGAAAAATCTTATATAAATGTACTGATGGGAACAGCCAGTAATGGGATTCCTCAGTGAGGAAAAGAAAGTACAGCAAAATGAATGGTGAGCTTCCAAGCAAGAACAACATCAGCAGGAGATAAAGAGAAGTTGAGCTGTGTTCAGACTGAAAAATTATTAGGGAAGCAACAGATTAATCTCTGCTAATATGTTAGTGGCTGTACGAATATAGCAGCTGTACCACTCATGTTGTCATAACTATTATGTTCTGTCTGAAGAAAGAATCTAAATACTCAGACCCTAGTGCTGCTGAATAGATGGAATTCTAGCACTTTAATAGAATCATTTAAGGGAAGGCACTAGGCTTTTGAAAAGAGAGCACTTCTCATATCTGAAAAGCCATTAAATCATCTGGGGAAACTGATGAACTAACTAACAATCAAGTAAGTGGACTGAGCAAGGAAGAGAACAGAAGGGCACAGCTAACCTCGCTCAGTTGGTAAAGCATCAGCCTGCAATGCAGGAGACCATGGTTCAATACCTGGGTTGGGAAGATCTGCTGGAAAAGGGATAGACTGCCCACTCCAGTATTCTTGGGCTTCCCTTGTGGCTCAGCTGGTAAAGAATTTGCCTACAATGAGGGAGACCTGGGTCCAATCCCTGGATTGAGAAGATCCCCTAGAGGAGCACATGGCATCCCACTTCAGTATTCTTGCCTGGAGAATCCCCGTGCACACAAAAGCCTGGCGGGCTACAGTCCATGGGGTCTCAAAGAGTTGGACACAACTGAGCAACTAAGTACACAGCACTACCTGCTTAAAACAGAAAAGACTATCACCTTCTCACCTCATTCAGGGTCATCTTTTCTGCTCACAGACTGAGAAATGCTTAACTTGACTGTTTAAAAATCTCTGACACAGTGGAAGAGTGCAGAATAAAAATAGCCCTGCAGATAATTTCATCTTACATATGTTTATATAACACCCAAATTGTAAAAATTTCATTAAAAGTAAAAGTTAGGTTTTCAAAAATCATGATTAGATAGACATGAGATGAGTAACTTACCGTATGCATCAAAATTAGTGTGCACAGCAATGTAAAATGTTGGCAACAATTATTTTACTATTTGGATTTTCTTCCTTCTTGCATTTTTAAAGTAACAAAGTAAACGGAGAAAGGTGAAAATCCTCTGGCTTTATTTTGTGGTTTAATAATAAGTCCTAAAAGAATTATCATTCTAATTCAAAATGCATGTGCATTGTCATATTCTCAGGCTTACAAAGGTTGCCAACAAAAGATCAGTATAGGGAAGCCTAAGGCCAAAGTAAAGGGGTCATTTGGGCACATCTAGGAAAGAAGATTTTCCCCTATTGATCAGGTAAGCAAGATGAACCCCAAGCAGAAACAGTGCTATCCTTATAGTGAACTTCAGGTTAGCTGGAATCAATGTAGGGAAACTAATGATCCAGGTCAGGACAAGCCTGCACATAGTGAAAGGCCACAGAATTAGAGTTGAGGATCCAGAAGATGCACTTACGGTCCTACCAACCCCTACTGAAAATCTGGTGCAAAATATCACTCATGGTTTTATATAGTCTTATAATAGGGCCTCTGTTATAGCTGTGTGATAGCCTGTGTTATAGCCTACAGTTATAGGCCTGTGTTATAGCCAAGCACTGAAGAATTGATGCTTCTGAACTGTTGTTGGAGAAGACTCTTGTGAGTCCCTTGGACTGCAAGGAGATCCAGCCAGTCTATCCTAAAGGAAATCAGTCCTGAATATTCATTGGAAGGACTGATGCTGAAGCTGAAACTCCAATGTTTTGGCCACATAATGCAAACTGATTCTTTAGAAAAGACCCTGATGCTGGGAAAGATTGAAGGTGGGAGAAGGGGATGACAGAGGATGAGATGGTTGGATGGCATCACTGACTCGATGGACATGAGTTTGAGTAAGCTCCAGGAGTTGGTGATGGACAGGGAAGACTGGTGTGCTGCAGTCCACTGATTGCAAAGAGTCAGACATGACTTAGTGACTGAACTTATAACAGGGCCAGGAAAAAGTGCTTTTGTTACTGCTTCTCCCTCTGAACTACTGTTTACTTTATTTTCCCCTGAGTTATACATCTTTATATTGCTATATGCTAAGTCACTTCACATTTTGTCATACTGAAGAGTTCTGACAAAACTGGAATGGGTGAATTCAATTCAGATGACCATTATATCTACTACTGTGGGCAAGAATCCCTTAGAAGAAATGGAGTAGCCCTCATAGGAAACAAAAGACCCCACAATGCAGAACTTAGGTGTAGTCTCAAACATGACAGAATCATCTCTGTTCATTTCCAAGGCAAATCATGCAATATCACAGTAATCCAAGTCTATAACCCAACCATTAATGCCAAATAAGCTGAAGTTGAATGGCTTTATGAAGACTTACAAGACCTTCTAGAATTAACACCAAAAAAAAAATGTCCTTTTCATCACAGGGGACTGGAATGCAAAAGTAGGAAATCAAGAGATACCTGAAATAACAAGCAAGTTTGGCCTTGGAGTACAAAATGAAGCAGGGCAAGGCTAACAGAGTTTTGCCAAGAAAATTCACTGGTCATAGCAATCACCCTTTCCAAAAACACAAGAGACAACACTACACATGGACATCACCTGATGGTCAATATCAAAATCAGATTGATTATATTCTTTGCAGTCAAAGATGGAGAAGCCCTATATAGTCAGCAAAAACAAGACCAGAAGCTGACTGTGGCTCAGGTCATGAACTCCTTATTGCAAAATTCAGACTTAAATTGAAGAAAGTAGGGAAAACCACTAGACCATTCAGGTATGAAACACATCAAATCCCTTACAATTATACAGTGGAAGTGACAAATAGATTCAAGGCATTAGATCTGATAGACAGAGTGCCTGAAGAACAATGGACAGAGGTTAATCACATTGTATAGGAGGCAGGGAACAAGGCCATCCCAAAGAAAAAGAAATGGAACAGGCAAAATTCCTGTCTGAAGAGGCCTTACAAATAGCTATGTAAAGAAGTGAAAGACTAAGGAGAAAAGGAAAAATACACCCATTTGAATGCAGAGCTCCAAAGAATAACAAGGAGAATTAAGAAAGCCTTCCTCAGTGATCAATGTAAAGAAATAGAGGAAAACAATAGAATGGGAAAAACTAGAGATCTCATCAAGGAAATTAGAGATACCAAGGGAACATTTCATGAAAAGATAGGCACAGGAAAGGGCAGAAATGGTATGGACCTAACAGGAGCAGAAGATATTAAGAGGTGACAAGAATATGCAGAAGAACTGAACAAAAAAGATATCAAAGACCCAGATAACCACAATGGAGTGATCAATAATCTAGAACCAGACATCCTAGGAACAAAGCTAGTGGAGGTGATGGAATTCCTCCTGAACTATTTCAAGTCCTAAAAGATGATGCTGTGAAAGTGCTGCACTCAATACACCAGCAACTTTGGAAAACTGAGCAGTGGCCACAGGACTGGAAAAGGTCAGTTTTCATTCTAATTCCAAAGAAAGGCAATACCAAAGAATGTCCAAACTACTGCGCAGCACTCATCTCAAACACTAGCAATGTAATGCTCAAAATTCTCCAAGCCAGGCTTTGACACTACGTGAACCAAGAACTTCCAGATGTCCACACTGGGTCTAGAAAAGGCAAAGGAACAAAATATCAAATTGCCAACATCCATTGGATCATAGGAAAAGCAAGACGGTTCCAGAAAAACTAGTACTTCTGCTTTATTGAATATGCCAAAGCCTTTAACTGTGTGGATCACAACAAACTGTGGAAAATATTGAAAGAGATGGGTACCAGACCACCTTACCTGCCTCCTGAGAAATCTGGATGCAGGTCAAGAAACAACAGTTAGAACTGGATATGGAACAAAGGAACTGGGTCCAAAGGGAAAGTAATACATCAAGGCTGTATATTGTCACCCTGCTTATTTAACTTATATGCAGAGTACATCATGTGAAATGCCCCAGCTGGATGAAGCACAAGCTGGAGTCAAGATTGCTGGGAGAAATATCAGTAACCTCGGATATGCAGATAACACCACCCTTATGACAGAAAGTGAAGAAAAACTAAAGAGCCTCTTGATGAATGTGAAAGAGTAAAAAAGCTGATTTAAAACTCAACAATCAAAAAAACTGAGATTATGGCATCTTGTCCCACCACTTCATGGCAACTAAATGGGGAAACAATGGAAACCATGATAGACTTTATTTTCTTGGGCTCCAAAATCACTGCAGATGGTGACTGCAGCCATGAAATTAAAAGATGCTTGTTCCTTGAAAGAAAAGCTATGACCAACCTAGACAGCATATTAAAAAGGAGAGACATTACTTTGCTAACAAAGGTCCATCTAGTCAAAGCCATGGTTTTTCCAGTCACCATGTATGGATGTGAGAGTATGATAAAGAAAGCTGAGCACTGAAGAATTAATGTTTTTGAACTGTGGTGTTGGAGAAGACTCTTGAAAGTCCCTTGGACTGCAAGGAGATCCAACCAGTCCATCCTAAAGGAAATCAGTCCTGAATNTAAGCTGTAAACGGGATATTATAGGCCTCACTGGAAAATCTAGTTATTTTGCTTAAGAGGAAACAAGAAATATAAACTCGTTTCACTTTACACACATCCTCTTGACGGGCAGTTGTCTGGATCTTTAGGGTTCAAATGTATCCTAGGCTTATCAGCTGCTGGTGTATAGTTACTATGCTGATTGCAGATCAATTCCTTCGCTTAAAAATGAATGCCTTTGGTGGGTAATCTAGACAAAGACCGCCTAGTCTTTTCTAGGCAATTTTATTGTCCTGACTTTAATGTCGTGTCCCAACAATACACTGCAAGGTCAGCTTTCACTTTATTGTTCTTTGCAAAGCCTCATAAAAAATAGGCTATCCTTATGCCATATGTAACACTTTTGGAAGAAATTGCTTTCCCTACCATGATGATCCATTCTCATTTAACACACTTTTTATACTAAAAAGGTTGCTCGCAGATTCTCTTGTTTTCCAGACTTTGTAATAATAATTATTTTAAAGCAAATTCTTTAATGGAGTATAATTGATTTACGGTATTGTCTTAGTTTCAGGTGTACAGTAAAGTGAATCAATTATACATATATCCACTCTTTTTTAAGATTCTTTTCCTATATAGGTCATGACAGAGTATTGAGTAGAGTTTCCTGTCCTATGTAGTAGGTTCTTAAAAGTTACCTATCTTACATATGATTTTGTCGCTTAGTTGTATCTGACTCTCGTGAGCCCATCACCTGCAGCCCACCAGGCTCCTCTGTTCATAGGATTCTCCAGGCAAGAATACTGGAATGGGTTGCCATTTCCTTCTCCAATCTTATATATAGTGGTGTGTATATGTCAATTCCAGTCTCCCAATTTATCCCTCCCCCCACCTTCCTTCCCNATCACAGTAATCCAAGTCTATAACCCAACCATTAATGCCAAATAAGCTGAAGTTGAATGGCTTTATGAAGACTTACAAGACCTTCTAGAATTAACACCAAAAAAAAAATGTCCTTTTCATCACAGGGGACTGGAATGCAAAAGTAGGAAATCAAGAGATACCTGAAATAACAAGCAAGTTTGGCCTTGGAGTACAAAATGAAGCAGGGCAAGGCTAACAGAGTTTTGCCAAGAAAATTCACTGGTCATAGCAATCACCCTTTCCAAAAACACAAGAGACAACACTACACATGGACATCACCTGATGGTCAATATCAAAATCAGATTGATTATATTCTTTGCAGTCAAAGATGGAGAAGCCCTATATAGTCAGCAAAAACAAGACCAGAAGCTGACTGTGGCTCAGGTCATGAACTCCTTATTGCAAAATTCAGACTTAAATTGAAGAAAGTAGGGAAAACCACTAGACCATTCAGGTATGAAACACATCAAATCCCTTACAATTATACAGTGGAAGTGACAAATAGATTCAAGGCATTAGATCTGATAGACAGAGTGCCTGAAGAACAATGGACAGAGGTTAATCACATTGTATAGGAGGCAGGGAACAAGGCCATCCCAAAGAAAAAGAAATGGAACAGGCAAAATTCCTGTCTGAAGAGGCCTTACAAATAGCTATGTAAAGAAGTGAAAGACTAAGGAGAAAAGGAAAAATACACCCATTTGAATGCAGAGCTCCAAAGAATAACAAGGAGAATTAAGAAAGCCTTCCTCAGTGATCAATGTAAAGAAATAGAGGAAAACAATAGAATGGGAAAAACTAGAGATCTCATCAAGGAAATTAGAGATACCAAGGGAACATTTCATGAAAAGATAGGCACAGGAAAGGGCAGAAATGGTATGGACCTAACAGGAGCAGAAGATATTAAGAGGTGACAAGAATATGCAGAAGAACTGAACAAAAAAGATATCAAAGACCCAGATAACCACAATGGAGTGATCAATAATCTAGAACCAGACATCCTAGGAACAAAGCTAGTGGAGGTGATGGAATTCCTCCTGAACTATTTCAAGTCCTAAAAGATGATGCTGTGAAAGTGCTGCACTCAATACACCAGCAACTTTGGAAAACTGAGCAGTGGCCACAGGACTGGAAAAGGTCAGTTTTCATTCTAATTCCAAAGAAAGGCAATACCAAAGAATGTCCAAACTACTGCGCAGCACTCATCTCAAACACTAGCAATGTAATGCTCAAAATTCTCCAAGCCAGGCTTTGACACTACGTGAACCAAGAACTTCCAGATGTCCACACTGGGTCTAGAAAAGGCAAAGGAACAAAATATCAAATTGCCAACATCCATTGGATCATAGGAAAAGCAAGACGGTTCCAGAAAAACTAGTACTTCTGCTTTATTGAATATGCCAAAGCCTTTAACTGTGTGGATCACAACAAACTGTGGAAAATATTGAAAGAGATGGGTACCAGACCACCTTACCTGCCTCCTGAGAAATCTGGATGCAGGTCAAGAAACAACAGTTAGAACTGGATATGGAACAAAGGAACTGGGTCCAAAGGGAAAGTAATACATCAAGGCTGTATATTGTCACCCTGCTTATTTAACTTATATGCAGAGTACATCATGTGAAATGCCCCAGCTGGATGAAGCACAAGCTGGAGTCAAGATTGCTGGGAGAAATATCAGTAACCTCGGATATGCAGATAACACCACCCTTATGACAGAAAGTGAAGAAAAACTAAAGAGCCTCTTGATGAATGTGAAAGAGTGAAAAAGCTGATTTAAAACTCAACAATCAAAAAAACTGAGATTATGGCATCTTGTCCCACCACTTCATGGCAACTAAATGGGGAAACAATGGAAACCATGATAGACTTTATTTTCTTGGGCTCCAAAATCACTGCAGATGGTGACTGCAGCCATGAAATTAAAAGATGCTTGTTCCTTGAAAGAAAAGCTATGACCAACCTAGACAGCATATTAAAAAGGAGAGACATTACTTTGCTAACAAAGGTCCATCTAGTCAAAGCCATGGTTTTTCCAGTCACCATGTATGGATGTGAGAGTATGATAAAGAAAGCTGAGCACTGAAGAATTAATGTTTTTGAACTGTGGTGTTGGAGAAGACTCTTGAAAGTCCCTTGGACTGCAAGGAGATCCAACCAGTCCATCCTAAAGGAAATCAGTCCTGAATGTTCATTGGAAGGACTGATCCTGAATCTGAAGTTCCAATGCTTTAGCCACCTGATGTGAAGAGCTGACTCATTTGAAAAGACCCTGATGCTGGGAAAGATCAAAGGCAGGAAGAGAAGGGGACGAAAGTGGATGAGATGGTTGAATGGCATCACCAGCTTAATGGACATGAGTTTGAGAAAACTCTAGGAGTTGGTGATGGACAGGGAAGCCTGACATGCTGCAGTCCATGGGTTGCAAAGAGTCAGACAAGACTGAGCGACTTAACTGGACTGAACTGAAGTTGCTCCAGTCATGTCTGACTCTTTTGCGATACTGTGGACTACACCACACCAGTCTTCTCTGTCCATGGGATTTTCCAGGCAAGAATACTGGAATGGGTTGTTGTTTCGTTCTCCAGGGGATCTTTCCCAACCGGAGATCAAACCTATGTCTCTTTATGTGTCCTTCATTGGCAGGCGAGTTCTTTACCTCTAGCACCTCCTGGGAAGCCCTCATATTGCTACTGGGTTGGCCAAAATGTTCCTTCAGGTCTTTCTGTAAGATGTTACAGGAAATCTGAATGAACTTTTTGACGAATCCAGTGTTAATCATCTTGCAGTACTTCCCCAACTGTTCTCTAAAACTCTCTCAAATCTTCCAAAACCCAGTGCATAATTGTTGTATAACAGGAAAATGTATTTTTAAACAGATTGTTTTCTTTTGCTAACGTCCTTGTGTGTGATCTTTTTCTCTTTTAACCCATTGCCCAAGGAAGAATTAAAAATTTTATAGTAGAAATACAGAATCTGTACCTTCTGCTTTTGACACCCAAAATAAATATGTAAAGCCCAATTTCTCCTAGTCTAACTTCATTAAGAAAGTAGAAGATTTTCTAAATTTCAAAACTATTCTGTTATATAACAAGACAACCCTGGCTAACTCAAATCAAAGAGCTGTGCTGTGGAGATAAGGGAAAACATAGTGTGTGTAGGAAGCTTTTAACAGGAAGAGAAAATAGGAAATCTTTTAAAATAGTAAGAATAAGAGTCATTTAAAGAGGATGATATAAAATAAGATTATTCAGGAGCTAGAGGAAAGATCTATTCCCTCTATTTTCCAGGGTCTTAACCAAAGGGAGGGCTTCCCATGTGGCACTAGTGGTAAAGAACTCACCTGCCAATGCAGGAGACATAAAAGATGCTGGTTTAATCCCCGGGTCAGGAAGATCCTCTAAAGGAGGACATGGCAACCTTCTCCAATATTCTTGCCTGGAGGAGAATCCCATGGACAAAGGAACCTGGCAGGCTACAGCCCATGGGGTTGCAAATAGTTGGACACAACTGAAGCAACTTAGCACAGACAACCAAAGAGAACAGATGTATGGGAGTATAAAAGTGCCAATATAACCCCAGAAAGGTTTCTGAAAGAATATGACAGTATATAACTTGGGTTTTATCTACCCACCTTATCCAGCATGTCAAGGCAGGTATGACAGTAATGACTAATAGAAGTATCTAATCTAGATGGATATGACGGTTAATATTATATGTCAACCTGGATAGGCCATGTTGCCCAGTTCTTTGATCAAACACCAGTTAGGTGTTGCTGTGAAGGTATTTTTCAAATATGATTAACATTTAAATGAGCAAACTTTAAGTAAAGCAGCCAAATACTGGGGGTAGGGTGAGGGGGTGGTTACTCCAATCAGTGGAAAGACTTAAAAGACTGAAGTCTCCTGAAGACAAAGTAATTCTGCATTCCTACTGTCTTTGGACTTGAGACTACAATATCAACTCTTCCCTGGGTCTCTAGCCTGCTGGCCTGCCTTTTTTATTTTGGACTTGCCAGCCCCTACAATTGTGTGAGCCAATTCCTTGAAATAAATTTCTCTTTCTCTTTCTCTCTCAGTATACATATTTGAAAAAACACACTCATACACACACTCATGCTCACATACATCCTACTGGATGTTACATATATTTGTATGTGAAAGTGAAAGTGAAGTTGCTCGGTTGAGTCTGACTCTTTGTGACTCCTGGACTGTAGCCTACCAGGTTCCTCCACCCTTGGGATTTTCCAGGCAAGAATACTGCATCGGGTTGCCATTTCCTTCTCCAGGAGATCTTCTTGACCAAGGATTGAACCCAGGTCTCCATCTGAGGCAGACGCTTTACCATCTGAGCCATCAGGGAAGTCCATTATATATATATATATATATATAGTGTACTATACATCTTATTAATTCTATTTCTCTACAGAACTCTGACTAATATGGTAGATACGCCTAACTTAACCTCACTCATTCTCTATAAAATCTTATAAAAAAGAAGGAAAATTAGAACTGACATTTTTCTCAGGGAGAAGCTTGGACAACATTGTACCTGAGAATACTAATAATGCACACTGTCCTCCTAGTCTGAACTTTTGCCACTTTACATGCATTGTCCTAATTTCACCTCTAAAACATTTTCAGGACACAATGGCTATTGCCATCCCGTTCTGCATGGTTAATCTGAATGTCTGGGCTATTATTGAATTGTCACTTTAGTTTTACGAGCTGAGCCTTCCCTTGTTTTTGAATGCACTTGTATTTAATTCTTATCAGTTTTTACTATGAAAGCTCTGATTCATGAAATTGTTTGAACAATATTAGCATTGGACTGTAAAGACTATTACTTTCTAATAACTAATACATTTTCAAATAGGTAACAAGTCAGGGATATTTATTTTCTGAAAATGTATTATGTCAAAAGACAATAAGGTACTATTGGGAATAGTCATAAGTACCTTATTAAATCATGTTTTGGCACAGGTATGGTTTAGAATATGAAAATGGTTGTTAATGGATCTCAAGAAGTTTAAAATAGATTTATAGTCATGGCTAGTAGGGGCAGTAAAAGTACTGTATCATAAAAAAACAAGCTAAAGAAAGTTAAGAGACGTAAATATAAGATGTGGTCAAATATCCATAAACATCAATGATTCAAATAAAAATTAGACCTCACCTTGTAGTGCATTTTAATTTATTGGACCAAATATGAAAGGTAATGATACAGATAAAAGTCCTATGTTCTTTTAACATTTTAATTTTAATGGTCATTATGTATGTACAGGGCTTCTCTCATAACTCAATTGGTAAAGAATCCACCTGCAATGCAGGAGACCCCATTTCAATTCCTGAGTTGGAAAGATCCACTGAAGAAGAGATAGGCTGCCCACTCCAGTACTATTGGTCTTCCCTTGTGGCTCAGCTGGTAAAGAATCAGCGTGCAATGTAGGAGACCTGGGTTTGATTCCTGGGTTCAATTCCTGGGTTGAGAAGATCCCCTGCAGAAGGGAAAGGCTACCCACTCCAGTGTTCTGGCCCAGAGGATTCCATGAACTGTATAGTCCATGGGGTTGCAAAGAGTCGGACATGACTGAGCAACTTTCACTTTTTGGCTAGAAAAGTAAGAGAAATAATTGATACATGAAACTTGTTTCAGTCATCCATATGCAGGTGTGTGTGAAGTGGATATTCATTTATATACAATAATATGCCTGTCAAGATAAAAATACAATTCTTACTAAGTGAATGGTAAAAAAATTTTTTGAACATAAATTTCTTAGAATATCAAGATTATTTCCTTGATCAATTTTTAATTCCTTCTATAGTTGAAGAGTATTTTCAGAATATATGTTTCCCTCCTTGCAACTCGTAAAATTTTTGTTGCTTACATAATTTTGCTTTGGAAAAACTCATAAAACATTTTCTTACACACTTTTTTTTTTTTTTTACTGAATTATATAAACCTAGAATCATGACTCTTGGAAAATGAGACTAATTTTTAAAGTTTGATGTATCCTTTGTGGCATGAATGCTATTTAGTCTTCATGTCAATAAGTATCTCACAATGTATATGTATCAGTCAACTTAAATTGTTATTAGAATTGATGATATAGTGAAGTGAGTGTTTTTTTCTGTGTGTAGTGCTATATTGAAGCATCAGTTCTGTTATAACAAATACCATTCATTTGTCATATAAAATACATGAAGACATTTAAGAAAGTATTTTTCCACACTTCTTTGTCACAATTTCCATTTACTAGAAATAAAACTTGGATTAATTTTAAGATAATGTAAATCTTTCCTACAGGAAAAATGAGATATTGCAACTAACTAATATAACATAGGACTTGGGAATGGTATTACATTGAGAACTTCACATGTTTCTTTTATACCATTATGGGAAAAAAATCTGTTTTCCCAAAGCAAAATAGATTCACTATCATTTTGATGCTATGATTTTTAGGTATATTAATCAAAGATCTTCTTAAAAGTCAAGAAATGGCATCAAACAAGCCTCAACTATTTAAAAATTTGATGCCATCAGTGACACAATGCTTGATTTTCAGATTTGTTTTTCTGTTCAAAAATTTTCATAGAATTTTATAACCCTAAAACAACTGATTCTCACGTGATTAGATAGGAAACCACCTTATACTTGACTATTAATAGTAAGTTTCATCAATTCTATGTCCTCTTTTTCTGACTTTGCTGAAGAGAAAACATCTGGTTGCCATTCTCTACATAATAACATCATATATTTGAAGTTTGTAATTAAGTTTCCCCTGAAGATTTAATAACTATGATTCTTGAAACTCCCTTTCTAAACTTCAAAACCTTTAATCAGTTACTTCATTATGCAACAGCAACAAAGACCCAGTGCAACCAAAAATAAATATTCCTAGTTTTCCTTATTTTTTCACAAGTCTTAAAATTGTTGAGATCCAAATTGGACATATCCCATAGTTTATTATTAAAGAATCTCCATCATCATACCACTCCATCTTATGAGCACTGGTCTAGGAGTCAGGAGATTTAGCATCTATTTCTGCCTTTCCCACTTCCCAGGTGGTGCTAATGGTAAAGAATCTCTCTGCCAATGCAGGAGATGCAAAAGACTCAGGTTCTATCCCTGGGTTGGGAAGATCCCCTGGAGTAGAAAATGGCTAGCTACTCTAGTATTCTTGCATAGAAAATTCTATGGACAGAGGGGCCTGGTGGGTTACAGTCCATGGGGCCACAGAGTTGGACGCAACTGAGTACAAAAACAAAAACACAGTCCCCCTTTCCTGCTTATTAGCTGTTCTGAGTTGTGTTAAGTCATCCAAATTATCTGCATTCCAGTGTACATATATATATATGATAGGAACTGGATTAGAAGATCTTTATTGTCTCACGGTTTTATGATTTTCTCCAGTGAAACAATTTTAATGGATATCTTTGTGTGACTAATGCTTTGCACTCTCTTCTGCAGGTTTTTTTCTTCACAAATAAAATTATCTTCCATTTATCCCCTGGGAGCTTCATTTTATTTATTTCTTCAGCTTGTCAAAGTCATGCAGAATTCTAATTTTCTACAAAGCAAAGGATTCACCTAAAATATCAGGGTTTCAATGTCACTATGCAATAACTAGGGAGAAAGAACTCAGAATATTCTTTTGTGTAGTGAATCAGTTTCAGGAATTTATATAAGATAAACAGATATGTTTATACCTAGTCTCATAAAAGAAAAGTTTAACAGGATAAAGAATAGGTCAAAGGTGAAATTAGGGAAGTCTCTGGCAGTCAGTGTTTAGGACTCTGTGCTTACATTGCCAAGGGCCCAGGTTAACTCCTTGGATGAGGAACTAAAATCCTGCAAGCATCATAGCATGGCCAATAAAAGGGGGAGGTGGGATTGGCCAATCTTTCCTGTTCCTCCTCCATTTTTTCCTCTCCCACTAATATTTATTTAGTACTCCCATTTACTGTGCTCAGTGCTGTGCCAAGAAAGCCTAACAGATGAATTTCTTGTCCTTGCAGAACTCACATCCTAAAATAGGTATCATTGAAGTGAGAAAAAGGGTAAAAAAAAAAATTAAAATATGCAGAGAATAAATGACTATTTCAAAGTATATGCACTTTTACCAATATGTGCTTGCTGGAATCTGGTAGTAAAAGGTTCAGCTTCATCAAGTCTAAACTTATGACTTAGACTATGGCTCTACCTTGTTCACCTTCATATGACTTTTAAGAGGAATGTTGTCTGGAAACAGATAGTGTCTTTATTCTCGTACCACTTCTGTTTATTTACACCTACTCCTCCTCCTTCTTCCCCTTCTCCTTCTCCTCTCCCCTCTCTATCCTGTCCCCTATGCACACATACACACACGGACACACACACACACACACACACACACACACACACACACAATTTCCTCCAATTTAGGTACTTCATGTAGAGTGAGTCCCACAATCTCCTTGGAACCAGGTTTCCCAAAATTAGTCTCAACTTTTTCTTAAAATTACTGTCAAATCTTTCTTCTTGAGAATAAAATCAAAGGGTTCTTGAGAAATAATAATAATGGTAAATCAAGCGTAGCTTTTTCCCACCAAGGCTTTGAATATCTAGTATAGGTACTATAAGTAATTTTTGCTGGAGTAAGGTGTGCATATTCTTAAACTTCTGTCCTCATAGTTGGAAAGGCTATAAGAACTATAAAGGAAGAGTTGGAAATTTTCTTGGAGAACTGAAATTGGAAGAGATAAGTTTTAGAAATATTCTCACAGTATTTGAGAATATGTGGAGTGTTCTAAGGAGTAGATATAATACAGGAAAGAGCTAGTGGAATAAGCAGACTGGACATATCTTTATATTCTAATTTGTAACTGTGGATGAAGGATTAGACAGTAAAGAAGAGAGACAGCAAAAGAAGAATTTTAATGAGTGGTTTGATAGTTGAAGTGGTGGATCAGTAACACTACTCCTGACAAAACATATAAACACCCACAACTTTCTTTTCTTTGTAAAATATGGCTAAATGTACTCCCCTACTGAGGGAATGTCAAAAATAACAAACAATAAAAATCATCATTGAAAAGTTACCATAAAAAATCCCTTAAATAAAAGCAGCTTTTCTCCAAAATTTTTTCCTAAGCTTTATATAACTTTTCTAAAAATTTATTTTAATATGCCATTTTTTATTCTGGTAGAATACATCTATCCTGTTGGGAGATATAAAAGAATTTTTTTCTTTGTCAATTGAAACATGTAAGTTTTAATAGTGTTCATTGTAAATAGTTTATTGTACAATAGTGTTCATTGTAAAGTAACATAAGATTTGTACTTTTTTCTTTAAAAAAATCATATACTAGAGCAAGACTGGGGATAAGAATGACAGTAAATAAAAACACAGTAACAGGGAGATGCCACATCAGATGAGCCACAATATTTAATATAAACCAAATCTTTTAAAATTCCTTTTACATTACAATACCCAAGACATGGAAGTAATCTAAAAGTCAATCAAC
>SJYV01052991.1:0-14669 GCA_006410875.1 Neotragus pygmaeus | reverse complement strand
ATCATCTTTTAGGATTTGAAATAGCTCCACTGGAATTCCATCACCTCCACTAGCTTTGTTCATAGTGATTCTTCCTAAGACCCAGTCAAGTTTGCATTTCAGGATATCTGGCTCTAGATGAATGATCACACCATCGTGATTATCTGGGTCATGAAGATGTTTTTTGTACAGTTCTGTGTATTCTTGCCACCTCTGCTTAAATATCTTCTGCTTATGTTAGGTCCATACCATTTCTGTCTTTTATTGAGCCCATCTTTACATGAAGTGTTCCCTTAGTATCTCTAACTTTTTTGAAGAGATTTCTAGTCTTTCCCATTCTATTGTTTTTCTCTATTACTTTGCACTGATCACTGAAGAAGGCTTTTTTATCTCTCCTTGCTATTCTTTGGAACTCTGCATTCAGATGGATATATCTTTCTTTTTCTCCTTTGCTTTTTACTTTTCTTCTTTTCACAGCTATCTGTAAGGCCCCCTAGACAACCATTTTGTCTTTTTGCTTTTCTTTTTCTTGGGGATGGTCTTGATCCTTGCCTCCTGTACAATGTCACAAACCACCTTCCATAGTACTTCAGGCACTTTATCANCCTTTGCTTTTTACTTTTCTTCTTTTCACAGCTATCTGTAAGGCCCCCTAGACAACCATTTTGTCTTTTTGCTTTTCTTTTTCTTGGGGATGGTCTTGATCCTTGCCTCCTGTACAATGTCACAAACCACCTTCCATAGTACTTCAGGCACTTTATCAGATCTAATCTCTTGAATCTATTTCCCACTTCCACTGTATAATTTAAGTGATTTAATTTAGGTCATACCTGAATGGTCTAGTGCTTTTCCCTACTTTCTTCAATTTAAGTCTGAAATTGGCAATCAGGAGTTCATGATCTGAGCCACAGTCAGCTCCCAGTCTTGCGTCTGCTGACTGTATAGAGCTTTTCCATATTTGGCCACAAAGAATATAATCAGGGTGATTTCAGTATTGACCATCTGGTGATGTCCATGTGTGGAGTCTTCTCTTGTGTGTTGGAAGAGAGTGTTTGCTATGACCAGTGCATTCTCTTGGCAAATCGCTATTAGCCTTTGCCCTGCTTCATCCTATACTCCAAGGCCAAATTTGCCTGTTGCTCCAGGTATATCTTGACTTCATACTTTTTCATTCCCGTCCCCTATAATGAAAAGGACATGTTTTTGGGGTATAAGTTCTAAAAAGTCTTGTAGGTCTTCATGTAACCGTTCAACTTCAGCATCTTCAGGGCATAGACTCGGATTACTGTGATATTGATGGTTTGCCTTGGAAATAAAGCGAGATCATTCTGTTGTTTTTGAGACTGCATCCAAGTATCGCATTTCATACTGTTTTGATGGCTACTCCATTTCTTCTAAGGGATTCTTGCCCACAGTAGTAGATATAATGGTCATCTGAGTTAAATTCACCATTCTAGTCCATTTTACTTTGCTGATTCCTAAAATGTCAATGTTCACTTTTGCCATCTCCTATTTGACTACTTTCAATTTTCTTTGATTCACGGACCTAACATCCCAGGTTCCTATGCAATATTGCTCTTTATAGCATCAGACTTTACTTCCATCACCAGTCACATCCACAACTGTGTTTGTTTTTGCTTTGGTTCCATCTCTTCATTCTTTCTGGAGTTATTTCTCCACTGATCTCCAGTAGCATATTGGGCACCTATTGACCTGAGGGATTCATCCTTCTTTGTCCTATCTTTTTGCATTTTCATGCTATTTATGGGGTTCTCAAGGCAAGAATACTAAAGTGGTTTGCCATGACCTTCTCCAGCAGACCACATTTTGACAGAACTCTCCAGTGTGACCCGCCTGTCTTGGGTAGCCCTACATGGCATGGCTCATAGTTTCACTGAGTTAGACAAGGTTGTAGTCCATGTGATCAGATTGGTTAGTTTTCTGTGATTGTAGCTTTCAGTCTATCTGCCCTCTGATGGAGAAGAATAAGTAACTTATGGGAGCTTCCTGATGGAAGAGACTGACTGAGGGGGAAACTGAGTCTTGTTCTGATGGGTGGGCCATGCTCAGTAAATCTTTAATACAATTTTCTGTGGATGGGCAGGGCTGTGTTTCCTCCCTGTTATTTGACCTAAGGCCAAACTATAGTGGAGGTGATGAAGATAATGTTGACCTCCTTCAAAAGGTCCCATGCACACACTGCTACACTAAGTGTCCCCAGCCCTGCAGCAGGCCACCACTGACCCACGCCTCTCCCAGAGACTCCTAGACAGTCACATGCAAGTCTGGGTCAGTCTCTTGTGGGGTCACTGCTCCTTTATCCTGGGTCCTGGTGCACACATATACAAATGTCCAAATATCCAAATGTAAAATGGTGTATTAATCAGGGTTCTCCAGAGAAACAGAATCAATAAGGGATTACATACATATATGGGGTCACAAAGAATCAGACACAACTGAGTGACTGAACTTAACTGAACTGNTTTTTTTTTTAATTGGCAAAATATGAGTGTTGCAAAGGAACCAGCAGAGTCTAAGAAGACTTTATTTGAGTAGGGTTTGATTATAGATTTCATGTGAGCTCAGGCTTCTTTGCTTAATGGATATTGGTATTTATTTGTTTGTTTTTTGCCAAAGCTTAATGATCCTATGTAACTCAGATTAGGACTTGAACCCATTCGGCCAGGACCCAAACCCAGCCAAAACCCATGGTCTTCCGACTGAGATCACATACCTGGTGTCAGCACTTAATGAAGCTCAGGTTCTTGATGTCTCATCGCAGAAATAATTCAAGGAGAGACAAGTGCGATAGGCGAGAACCGAGTTTAGAGAGAAACACAGCCCACAGCCAGAGATGGGCCATGTCAGACGGAGAGAGGGGCTCCACTCACTTAAAGCTGGCACCTAGAAATGTTTAGTCAGTGTATCGATCAACACATTGATCTTCATCTGAGGATAGGAATTTCCCATCTCCAGCAAGGGCGAGCTAGATGCAAGCAGGGGGCCATTGCTTGGCCAGAAGAGTCAGCTGGGGGAGATGGACTAGAAAGGGGAGGAGGGATATGTTGTCTCCCCCTCCCTCACCAGCTGCTGGTCACAGCCCTGTGAACCCAAGTAGTGGTTAACCCACACTTGCCAGGGCTTATGATGGTCCATTGTGCAGGTCAATAGAGGGGGCAGAAACGAGGGCAGAACCCAGGTCAGGGGTCAGGGGTTTGGGCCAAAAGACAGGAGACTTCAGAGGCATAGTGGCCCCTGTGTGACTCCTCTCTACAGAAGGCCAGGCTCCACCAGTGGTGTGTGCCTCCTGCAACGGATCTCTTACTTTCTGGGGCTGGATGAGTCCCTAAAGTTCTGAGCACCCCTGGGTCTGGCTCTCTGCTTCCCCATACCAGTTGGGNAATTTCTCAAGAGGCAGGTCAGGTGGTCTTGTATTCCTGTCTCTTTCAGAATTTTCCACAGTTTATTGTGATCCACATAGTCAAGGGTTTGGCATAGTCAATAAAGCAGAAATAGACATTTTTCTGGAATTCTCTTGCTTTTTGATGATCCAGCAGGTGTTGGCAATTAGATCTTTGGTTCCCCTGCCTATTCTAAAACAAGTTTGAACATCTGGAAGTTCACAGTTACCCTGGTGAATTTACCCATGTCCAGGATATGATCATGAGTTTTACAATCTCAAAAACATGAATTTTATTTTAATTTCCAACACAGGTAGAGTCACAGTAATTAGCTTAATCAAACTGATGAATAAATCAGAATGTGAACATATTAATTTTTTTAAAAAGTGACATTTTAAAGAAAGTAACATTCTTATACAAACATTTCTAGAATGTCTTCATTAAGTCAGCACAAATCAAAATCTGGAGGGCTTGGTAAGCACAGAAGCAGAACAAACCCGCCATCATCTCTCACTTATACTTCATCATTAAATTTTCAACCTACGCTCTGATATACATACTCTTCCTTCTTCAATCATGGGGAATCCAAGATTGGACTTATTTAAAAAATGAAAAAGTGTACTGTTTTTTTCCTATGCAAGATTCTTCAATTGCAGGCAGAAATCCTAAACCCTAAAAAAAAACCCTAAAAAAAAACCCCCTAAAAAAAAAAAAACCCTAAAAGTCTTTGCATATCTTGACTTCATTTCACCCTGAGAAAATTTAATCTGAGATACCTAAATTAGATATCAATAGTTTAACTTATAAAAACACCATTATTGAAATTCCTTTCAGAAAAATATTTTTACTGTGACTCTGAAACTATCTAGCTCATATTCCTACATTCCTCATGGAAAAGCTTGCTATTATAATTTATTTTTAATGACTCAGTGTTAAATTAATTAAACAAAGAGGCCATTGGACTAATGTGGTTCTAATGTCATGATGACCTACATAAGCAAGACAAAATCTAGGTTTTTAAATAGCTCAAGATTGTGAAATCAAGATGCTATGGAAACCAAGTCACAAATAGCCAACTACTTGTGATTATAGCCAATCAAATAATTTCATTTCTTTGCTTCTGCACTGTGTACACCTCTACCCTGGCTCTTATGTTAATAGACGGAGCACTCCTAACTACTTCTGGCTTTGCACTGCCAATCAGAATGACTATGCACCCAATGATCTCTTAAATTTTTAATATGTCTCAGTTTATCTTTTAAAACGTTTATTTTCAGCAAAATAACTTACTTTGAAAGTCAATGATTACCAAAGTAGGCACAATCTCTATGTTAATGACTTACTAGAGCAGCTAACCTATGTAACAGACATTTAAGGAGAGTCAGAATATCATACTTACAGGTTCATGCATTTAACATTTATTAAGCACCCTCTAAGTATCAAGCACTGTTTTAAGTGTGACACAAAAAACAATTGCAAAACATATAGATTTCCTGCTTTTTCATGGAGTTTAATTTCAGGTGAAGGGAGAGCCAGCAAATAAACAAGAAAAATATCTGATAGACCTCAAGATGCATGCAGAAAATTAAAAGAGCGTCAGGGGAGACTGAATTATCATGTTTTAAGGATTTGAAGAGAAATCTTAGACACTCTGATATGCAAATAGGATCTGAAAGGAGGTTATCTAGTTAATATTTGAAACATTTCCTATAGTTTAGAGTAGAACTTAATAATTTATGTGTAAAAATGTTACTAGGAACATAGACTCACTTTATCTAAATATTGACATATGACATTTGGAATAGGACCTCTGATTTCATACTGACTGCTAGGATCCCTTGTGGAATCATTTGTGTTTTTAAAGAAACTTGTAAGGGGCACCATGCTAGTTCAGGTAAGCATGCACATTTTAAGGTACTTTAAATTCTTGAGAACTCTCAAGAATGCTTGAACGGGGTTCATAGGAACCAACTACTTGCTATTAAATACTTTAGTGGATTTGATCATTTTCTTAGCAAACAGGTTTGCAACTCTCAGCCAGTTGTTTTACTAGATAAACTATGAGGATTGCTAAAAAGCCTAAGAAGTATTCTGAAAGTGTAGTTAACTTGAAGACATCTCTTTTATGAAGATATATTAAAACTTTTACCTGATCTACTAAGAAACATCAACCTACTTGGGTGTTGAAATAAAAATTTCAAAACAGATCATTTGAGTTTAATCTTTTTTGAAATCTGATTTGGGAAGGGTAAGGTGAGCCAGAAGCCAATGTGGTGATTGCTTCATGGAAAAATAAAGTACGACAGCATATATTGACCATGAAAAACATTGTTGAACAGGTCCCCTCTCCAGGATTGATTTCCAGAAAATCTATTCACAATAATTTTATTTTACCTCCTACGGCAATTAGAAAAAGCAGCAGAACAAAATCATTCAACATTTGGATGAGGCAGGACTTTAAAAATTTGATCTGTGATTAAATTTAACTCAGTGGTTATATTTGGAAAGATGATAAAATTCAGAGAATTAGAAATATCAAATACTGGCAGTGTTCAGATATCTTAAAAGATGGCAACTGTTAAACTGGAGTTATTTTTAATGACTATGGAAAGAAAACTAGCTGTTGGACCAAAAAGCTTGTGCTTAATTTTTCTGTATACTTACTACCTCTATATCCTTAGTAAATTCTTTTCTCTATATATATTTTTTCTCTGTATATACATATTTGATAGCTTTAGCTAATATATTTTGAAATTTACTATGTGACATCTTATTTCACCTTCATAGTAATATGTCACTGATATAGATAGTAGCAATATTCATATTTTGAAAATTAGGAAGCTGATCATTATGGCTACTATAAATCTTCCCTTGTGTGTGTGTCCTAAGTTGGATCTGATTCTTTGTGGCCCTACGGACCACAGCCCACCAAGTTCCTCTGTTCATGGGATTCTCCAGGCAAGAATACTGGAGTGGATTGCCATTGCCTCCTTCAGGGGATCTTCCTGGCGCAGGGATGCAGTCCGCATCTTTTACGTCTCCTGCACTGGCAGGTCTCATGCATTCTTTACTACTGCACCACCTAGGCAACCCAAATCTTTCCTTAGGTCAAACACTGATAAATGGAAGAGGCAGTATTTGAAATTAGGTCTGTCTGAGACCAAAACCTGAGTCTCCAACCCCTATGTACTAGAATCAGAGGGTCACTACAACAGTAAGTGGAATAATATCTGGGACAGTGCTTAACACAATTGAAGCACTCAATATAAAAGAAGCTAGGAACGTTAGCATGAATCCTCAACTGAGAAGAAAAATAAATATGTATTTCTTTATAATCTGAAAAATCAGAATTTAAGTCCTTGTTCTGCCTTGCCAGCCAGAAGAAGTTCAGTCTGATTCATGATTGGGCTTAATTTTTCTGGCAACTCACTCTAGTACTCATGCCTGGAAAATTCCATTGATGAAGAAGCCTGGTGGGCTGCAATCCATGGGGTTGCAAAGAGTTGGACATGACTGAGCGACTTCACTTTCTTTCTTTCTTTCTAAAGTATCTGGTTTCTGTGCTGTACCAAAGAACTGGAACAGGCTCTTGTCTTCTTTTTATGATTTGGTGCTTACTGGTTATTACTGAGAAATTCCTTATTCCTTTCAGCATCATTGCTTCAGATCCAGTAGTTCTGAGATAACCGAGGCAAAGAAATCTTTATTGAGTCACGGAGGTCAGGGTGGGGGTTCATTCATTTAATAAGTATCTTTTAGTATGAAGTACTATCCTAGGTCAATTCGTGGGATTGCAAAAAGTCAGACATGACTGAGCGACTAACACTTTCACTTTTCACTATCTTAGATACTGGGGAAAAAGCAGCAACGAGACACATTTTCTGTTCTCTACTTCTCTTGGAACAATGATACACCCTGTGGAATCTTGCCACCTCTTAACAGGGTGCTACAGAGTGACACAGAGATTCCAGACAAGGATGAATTTACCAGGAGGCTAAAGAAGCTTGGGCTGCAGGGACCCTCATCTTCATTATTCCTCCCAATACTTTTAAGATGGGTGTCAAGAATGTGTACACAAGGTATTTTCTTTGCTTTGTTTTTTCAAACCAGTTAGATGTTTGCTTAACCTCCATGTATTTTTGTGATCTGGCCAAAAGAAAATAGACTTTACTATTAACATTGCTAGATGTGATAATATTATGATGGTTATATAAAAAGTATACTCATTTATTAAAGGTATGCATTGAATATATAGAGACAAAAGGACAAAAAATATGGAATATTTCCTCCAAAAGGAAAAAAGTGGATACAGTGAAAATAAAAAATGTACTAATATAATGTTTATAGTCTCTAAAGCTGGATAATGGAAACATGAAGTTTAATTTTATTGTTTACTTTATTTTTGTGTATGTCTGTACATTTCTAAAATAAGGAGTTAAAAGATGCCAGAGCCCAGAATAAATCTGGGTGTGATTTATCTTACATGTTTTTCACATAGCCTGGTAAGTCATTTAACGCGTAATTTCTAATTCATTTCCCCAGAAGTGTTTGAATTATATCTTGGTCTTGCCTTTGCTATTAATCTTATTGCATTTTCAGGAGAAGCATATTTAATTCATAGCCTGAATCTGTGATTCTGCTCAAAATGTTTATCATAAACTCTCATCAAGTTTATCTCTGTCTTTTTACCTTGCATCTCGTTTATACAATTTATTCTCCACATTACTAATTTTTTTTCTGGAAGTCAATTCTACTACTTATTGCATCTCATTGAAGGTTGAAATTCTGTTCTTGAATTTGGGGTTCTTTGTAGTATAAATTTTTATTAATTTAATGAGTTCATTTTGCTGCTTAGCCTTTACTTCTTTTGACTCTTACTTTATAGCTCTCTGTTCTTTCATAAGGCAACTTTTAAAATAAACCAATCAGAGGACCTATTTTTCTAGGTTAGAAACTGAAAGAGGTGTGGATGGAATTAATCTCTTTCCTTTTGCTGTACTGTCTCTTCAGAGGCTTCATAAGTGAATGAGTGTGCTATGCATCTCCTGGAATAGGCAATGTTCTCCAAATACTTAATTTTCTTTTCCCTGAGTATGTGGAGACCTACACAAATCTCCTGTAATACTGCTCCATGGAATCTCAGTTTGGAAAATTTTGGCTAAACATGTTTAAAATTGTTTTATTTTCTACTCATAATCAGAAGATTATGGAAGACAGAAGGTAAATTCATACCTTGGATATTTTATGTATCTTTATCATTACTCAATTCAGTAAAATATTAGTTTATATCTGTAATGGACCAAGTACTGTGCTGGCTCTAGGAATACAAAAAAAACCCAATACTTCTTCTCAAGGCAACATTACTTCATGGAATCATAAACAAACACAGGTGATCTGGCAACAGAGAAAGGAAGGCAAATGTAACTCTTACTAATAGCACTGAACTAAAGACTACAAAAAATCCATTAACAGAGAGAAGCTTTTTCCAGGAGTAGAAACTCAATTACTAAGTGGTTCCTTTTAAGAAATAAAAGCCAAGTGTTACTTTTGTAAGTTAAGGGTTTTTTGGTTTGGGTATTTTGGGGAGGAAGGGATAACCCTGAGCAAAAAGAAAACTTTCTTTTTTGCCAAAATGTTTCAAACCATTTTAATGTGCATTAAAATAAATGGTTGCCTGAATTGAGAGAGGAAAAAAAAAAAAGGGTTATTCTGGTTCAATGCTAAACCTCTTTGAGATTTACTGAGAGAATCTTTAATATTAGAACAACTGTTTTGGTTCATTAAATATTTTAAGAGGTTCTAAACTTTAATCAGTGAGAACTCAAGCCTCTAACTGAAAAAAAGAGTCTATTTTTAAGCAATGTGACAACTTTAAAATTTTANTACTGAGAGAATCTTTAATATTAGAACAACTGTTTTGGTTCATTAAATATTTTAAGAGGTTCTAAACTTTAATCAGTGAGAACTCAAGCCTCTAACTGAAAAAAAGAGTCTATTTTTAAGTAATGTGACAACTTTAAAATTTTATAATTTTAAAGCTCATTTTCACACAATTTTTTCACTGGTACCCCAGAAGTTTTGGATTTTCCTAATGAGATAATGTTTATAAATAGAAGGCTATGAACTTTATAGGATATAAGGACTAATAGATATGAATATTAGAAGTCTAAATTTGGGTTGTACTTGGGGTTTTATGACCAACCTAGACAGCATATTGAAAAGCACAGACATTACTTTGCCAACAAAGGTCCGTCTAGTCAACTCTATGGTTTTTACAGTGGTCATGAATGGATGTGAGAGTTGGACTGTGAAGAAAGCTGAGCACCGAAGAACTGATGCTTTTGAACTGTGGTGTTGGAGAAGACTCTTGAGAGTCCCTTGGACTGCAAGGAGATCCAACCAGTCCATTCTGAAGGAGATCAGCCCTGGGTATTCTTTGGAAGGAATGATGCTAAAGCTGAAACTCCAGTACTTTGGCCACCTCATGCGAAGAGTTGACTCATTGGAAAAGACTCTGATGCTGGGAGGGATTGGGGGCANACTGGTTCCAAATAGGAAAAGGAGTACGTCAAGGCTGGATATTGTCACCTTGATTATTTAACTTACATTCAGAGTACATCATGAGGAATGCTGGGCTGGAGGAAGCACAAGCTGGAATCAAGATTGCCGGGAGAAATATCAATAACCTCAGATATGCAGATGACACCACCCTTATGGCAGAAAGTGAAGAGGAACTAAAAAGCCTCTTGATGAAAGTGAAAGAGGAGAGTGAAAAAGTTGGCTTAAAGCTCAACATTCAGAAAACGAAGATCATGGCATCTGGTCTTATCACTTCATGGGAAATAGATGGGGAAACAGTGGAAACAGTGTCAGACTTTATCTTTGGGAGCTCCAAAATCACTGCAGATGGTGACTGCAGCCATGAAATTAAAAGACGCTTACTCCTTGGAACGAAAGTTATGACCAACCTAGAGAGCATGTTCAAAAGCAGAGACATTACTTTGCCAACAAAGGTCCGTCTAGTCAAGGCTATGGTTTTTCTAGTAGTCAGGTATGAATGTGAGAGTTGGACTGTAAAGAAAGCTGAGCATCGAAGAATTGATGCTTTTGAAGTGTGGTGTTGGAGAAGACTCTTGAGAGTCCCTTGGACTGCAAGGAGATCCAACCAGTCCATTCTAAAGGAGATCAGTCCTGGGTATTCATTGGAAGGACTGATGCAAAAGCTGAAAACTCCAGTACATTGGCCACCTCATGCAAAGAGTTGACTCATTGGAAAAGACTGATGCTGGGAGGGATTGGGAGCAGGAGGAGAAGGGGACGACCGAGGATGAGATGGCTGGATGGTATCACCAACTCAATGGACACGAGTTTGAGTAAACTGCAGGAGTTGGTGATGGACAGGGAGGCCTGGCGTGCTGCAGTTCATGGGGTCACAAAGAGCAACTGAGCGACTGAACTGTCTACACTGAGCCTCCCAAGAATTCATCACAGTTTGGGTTTTCCTACCCTGGCACTGGATTTTATGACGGTTTGTGTTGTGGCAATTTGCGATTCTTTGTATTTACCTGTCTCTCCAATTCAGGGGACAGCAGTTTGCCCTGTGACCTCACTTCTCTGACAAATCCAAGAACTGTTCAGCTTTTCACTTATTTTAAAGCAGAGTGATGACTTCCAAACTCCTTACACACTGGACTAGAAACCAGAAGTCAGTCATTTTTTATAAGTTTATTCATAAAAGTTCAAACATCTTTTGTTAGATTTGAAGGCACTTATGACCTACTAATGTTAAAAATGACATCTTTTAAAAAATATTTTTCAACTCTGTCTGAACTACAGAAAAACACTGAATCATCTTCCTAAACTCTAATATCATTTCTAATAATCTACTTGTAAATTATCTTGGCTTTTTCTATGCACAATCATATAATGTGTGAACGAATTCATGAAGGGATGTGGAGAACACTGAGTAACTACCCCCTAAGATGTCCACGTTGCAATCCCCAGAAACCTGTGAATACGTTACTTTACATGACAAAACAGACTCTGTAGATATGTCTAAATTTAGGATATTGATGTGGGGAGGTTTTTCTGGATTATCCAGCTGTGCTTTTGAAGAAAGTGGAGAAGGGTCAGCATTAAAAAAGGCAACATGGTGATGAAAGCAGAAAGACAGGTGATGACAGAAGCAGAGGCCGGAAGGATGCACTGTGAAGATGGATGGAAGAGGCCACAGGGAAGGAATGCAGGAAGCTGAAACAGACAAGGAAGCAGATTCTCCCCTAAAACTTCCAGAAGAAACACAGCCCTGCTGGTATCTTGACTTTAGTTCCATGAGACTAATTTTGGGCTTTTTCTTAAATTTATTTTTTAATTGGAGGAAAATTGCTTTACAATGCTGTGTTGGTTTCTGCCATACAATGCAAATCAGTCATATATTCCCTCCCTCTTGATAATTTTGAACTTCTGATCTCCAGCACTATAAGAATAAATGTGTTGTTTCAAACACACCTTCCCCTTCACCACCGCCCCTCCCCCCCCAAAAAAAAGGTTCAATGTGTGAAACTCTGTAATCCAGTATACTTCAGTCTCAGGATACCTTACTCAAATAAACATAGGACTTAACGTAAGAAAATGGTTGAGATGATTTATGACAGACTGAATTAAAGTTATTAAGCAATAACTCTGAGCAAAGCCAGACGGGGTTGATTACTATCTGCTTTTCCCCCAATCTCTCAGGAATCCTCAAAAAAAAAAAAAACCCAGTAAGATCAGCTGGAGCCAGATGTCAGAGGACAGTCAATGGACATCTCTCAGTCCCTGCTTTCTCCTTATTTATCTCAGCCCTTTCTTATATTTGTATGGTCGTGGGTAACTTCTGTGTTTAAAATACCCTTTTAATACTCTTCTGGGTAGTGTTACAGGTTACTTGCTAAAAACAGTTTATTAGTTGAAACAAGACAGGAACTGTTGCAACAAAGAAACCGTCCTAAGATATGCTTAAAAATTCAAATTCTTATCCCAAGCATAAAAAATACAAACACTGAAAGGTTAGAGGTAAACTCTTCACCTTCAACAAACTGCTTTTTAAGCGCTAAGAAAATGTTTGCGGTACTATCTTTGTAAATTTTAACAATTTCTTCTCTGTATATATTACATTCCCAAATACTGTGCACCTAGTGTCGAATCAACGGTGCTTAATCAAGGAAGATTAACATCTGGTCTGTACTCTTTGGGCTGGAGTAGTTGGGGGAAGATCAGTGGCTACAACCTCAGGAGCAAAGTGGAAGGAGCAATCAGGAAGGCCGGACGAAACTCGGGGGCTCGCGGACACGCCTTCGTAGAGGGGAGTGCTAGAAAAGGCTCACGGTGGCATCGTCCCGTGACGTTCAGTCGCCCGTCCCTTGCAGAGCCGGGCGGAGGACGGGACTGGATGGCCACTCACTCAACTGGTTGGTGGCCTGAAATGGAAGCAGAAAACACAATTCAGGGAACAGTCTTTCTTGCTTCGGAGACCGCCGCCCCAGTTCCTTTCGAGCCAGGCCTTACCTTGGACTTAGCATCCAACTGGGGCTCACAGGACTCCTCCATACCACGGTTCTCGGCTCCCACCATCCACTCTCGTGGGCGCTTCCAGGAGCCACAAACACTTCCGCTTCCTCTTCCCGCCCCTCGAGGCCGGCCCACGCAGGGTACGTGGGGGGCGGATAGAAACATCTCTGTATTATTCTCCTTAGTCTCAATAAGATATCAGGTTTTTGGAGCCGAACAGTAATAAAGAAAATACTGTAAAGGAAAAGGTTTTAATATTTGGCATATAACCTGTGCAGGGAAAGAGAGACTATCTTTAGGATGCCGCCGCCCCCTACCTATCCCATAGACATGAACTCATCCTGTCTGCCGCCTGCAGAGCTCAGTTCAGTCTCAGTCGTGTCCGACTCTGCGACGCCAGGGACTGCAGCACGCCAGGCATTCCTGTCAATCACCAACTCTCGGAGTTTACTCAGACTCATGTGCATTGAGCCGGTGATGCCATCCAACGATCTCGTCCTCTGTCGTCCCCTTCTCCCGCCTTCAGTCTTTCCCAGCATCAGGGTCTTTTCAAATGAGTTATTTCTTCGCATCAAGTGGCCAAAGTATTGGAGTTTTCGGCTTCAGCCTTCAGAGTCTCATTTTTAAAAAAGGAGACCTGATAGATTAAATGCCTGGCCTATAGAAACATGATAATATTACGCTAGTCATGATTTCTCATTGGGGGTACACTTTTTTATCCATACTGCAGACAAATGAGGCCAAATTATATTAGGTTTTGATATGTTCTTAAGTATTGCAAAAAGGCTTTTAGGATGGTTGCTTGGCAACGAAACACAGGCTAAAGGCAGATGACAGGGTCTCTACATAAGAAAGGTCTCTCTTTCTACATAAAGAAAGCTGGACATATTCCTACTGGGATAAATAATATGACAGTAATCATAGTGGTGTGCCATGAATAAGTTACAGGTGTGCAGAGAAACACCCTCTCCAGTACCTCCAGGGAAAGATGGGTGGAGCCTTGTCTTAGAAGATTCCCTGGGCTAGTTATGACTACTTTGCCGATCTTATTTGATTAAGTCAGGTGTTGAAATCCCGGATTTCACCAATTGTTAGCTGCATATTTTTTCTCATTTGACTCCTCAGATATCATACTCCAGGTTGCATCAGATGGCTCCTTACAATGGCATATAGCCAGGCAGCAGGTGTGACTCCGCTGTTTTTGCAGGTGTGTGCATGAACTTGGTTATAGCCATTCAACTCTTCTGTTGAATTATGGGTATTGTTGGCTGTGTACATACTGTGTTCAAACGCCATGTTAAATGTCTTTTAAAAAATTATGCTGTGATTTGCATAACAGACAGCTGCCAGGAATGGAACCAAGCAGGAAAGAGAACAGGAGGTTGGTTGTAAACTTATACCACTAAGGCAAATATGGGTTATTGGAAGAAGGACCAAAATTCCACGTCTTCTTAGAAATCAACCTAATTACAATTTCCAAAAACGTGAGTAGACTTAAGTAAATAAAACAAAAAGGTTGGGAACTTCCCTTGTGGTCCAGTGGCTAAGACTCCTCGCTCCCAATGCAGGGGCCCTGGGTTCAATACCTTGTCAGGGAACTAGACCTCACACACTGCAACTAAAACAATAATTTTTTAAAAAAAGGTTGCTTATTTCAGTTCAAGGTTGGACAAGTTGCCAGATCCCTCAGAATACAAGAAAGAACTTGACAAAATAAGAGCAGTTTTAGGGTCTCAAGTA
>SJYV01052989.1:0-12637 GCA_006410875.1 Neotragus pygmaeus | reverse complement strand
GGACACGACTGAACTACTTAGCAGCAGCAACAGCTGCTGGAAACAGTGGAGCATCTCATTCTGGCTCACCCACTTTTCATACTAGTTTAAGTTTCCACTCTAAGTTGATTGTTTTGGAGTGGGTTATCTGGAGTTTAGTGGCCTTTTCGCTGCTAGAGGGGGAAAAAAGTGGTGTGTGTGACGCTCAGTCTTTCACTTTTCTGTTTGCAGGGGCTAGGTCTGGAGTTAGTGGGATCTGTGCTTACTGTTCTTACACAATCCCAGAGAGGAGAAGTGCTTTCTCCATCTGATATCTCTAGTGCCTAGAAGAATGCCAGGTCCATAATAGGTGCTATTTCTTAAAATGACCTGAGCTCAGAAGAAGGAAAGTTGTTTTACTTTAATATTTGAATTATGAGGCTTTAAAAAAAGGCACATAGAATAGAAATGCATTCTCTTAAAATTATACTTGTTATAACTTCTACACTATTTTGTATAATGCAATAAAAAAAAGTGTGTTTATTACTCTTTCAAGAACTTCCTCCAGCCCATAGCAGAATGTACTTTCGGTAGGAGCTCGTCCCAGTCACCAAGGGAGAGAGGAATGACATTGACATATGAATGATCGTTTGCATTCGTGATGTGAGTGAGGACGTTCAACTAATAAAGTGCTCTGAAGCCAGCTGCAGGGGAGATGTATACCCCTGATCTCACAGGGATTCCATAGTCAAAGAAAAAAAAAATCAACCCAAATGAAAACTCCCAGCTTACATCAGGAAAATGCTGCTGCAGACCTTTAATGAGATCCCTAGGTGAACCAGTTTTTATATGGGCCTGTTTGACTTCTACAGATATCTGGCTAGACCTTGATTGATTGTCAGGCTTTTTAAGTAGCATTGATTTTTTTTCTTCTGCTGCAACATTGGGATGATGAGGTCATTGTATTCTGCCACGTTATTGAAGTTCTTGTTAAAGCAACTTGGATGTTAAAAGCATATCCCGGCACTGGCTTCTTGTTCCAGCTAAATTTTGAGAGATGGGAAAGTTGAGGTAAGTAAAATGATAGAGGCTAAAAAAATTCTCCTTTTTGGTTATGGAGGGGGGTGTGTTTTAGATTTTTATGAATTAGAATGATAGTTGATAGCTCTTCATCACAGCTGATCACTTCTTTTCATTCTTGCTTTTTTGCTCAGTTGTGTCCTACTCTTTGAGACCCTTTGGACTATAGCCCGCCAGGCTCCTCTGTCCATGGAATTCCTCAGGCAAGAATACTGGAGGGGGTTGCCATTTTCTTCTCCAGGGGATCTTCCTGACCCAGGGATCAAACCCATGTCTGCTTTGTCTCCTGCATGGCAGGTGGATTCTTTACCCCTGGAGCCATCCCCTGAGCAGATAAATACATAGGCCCAGGGACTGTCATGAACATCTAACACACAGGACCTCATTGTTGTTACTACATCTCTGTGTCAGGTGTTATTATTTGCACCTTGCAGATGAGGAAGTTGTATCTGAGAGAGAAAGGGTTGCTTTCTCAGGGTTAAATAGTCAATGGAAGAGCTAGATTTTAGATCAAGTGATGGCACCCCACTCCAGTACTCTTGCCTGGAAAATCCCATGGACAGAAGAGCCTGGTAGGCTGCAGTCCATGGGGTCACAGAGTTGAACACGACTGAGCTACTTCACTTTCACTTTTCACNATGTCAGGCTTCCCTGTCCATCACCAACTCCCGGGGCTGACTCAAACTCATGTCCATTGAGTCAGTGATGCCATCCAACTATCTCATCCTCTGTCGTCCCCTTCTCCTTCCACCTTCAATCTTTTCCAGAATCAGGGTCTTTTCCAATGAATCAGTTCTTTGCATCAGGTGGCCAAAGTATTGGAACTTCAGCTTCAGAATCAGTCCTTCCAGTGAATATTCAGGACTGATTTCCTTTAGGATGGACTGGTTGGATCTCCTTGCTGTCCAAGGGACTCTCAAGAGTCTCTTCCAACACCACAGTTCAAAAGCATCAGTTCTTCGGTGCTCAGCTTTCTTTGTAGACCAACTCTCACATCCATACATGACTACTGGAAAAACCATAGCTTTGACTAGATGGACCTATGTTGGCAAAGTTATGTCTCGGCTTTTTAATATGCTGTCCATGTTGGTCATAGCTTTTCTTCCAAGGAGCAAGCATCTTTTAATTTCATGGGTGCAGTCACAATCTGCAGTGATTTTGGAGCCCAAGGAAATAAGATAAGGTCTCTGACTGTTTCCATTGTTTGCCCATCTATTTGCCATGTAATGATGGGACCAGATGCCATGATCTTAGTTTTCTGAATGTTGAGTTTAAGCCAACTTTTTCACTCTCCTCTTTCACTTTCATCCAGAGGATCTTTAGTTCTTCTTTGATTTCTGCCATTGGATAAATATTGTGCCATTAATTTATTATTCTATAATAGATACTTGGGTTGTTTCCAATTTTCAGCTGTTATAAACAAAGCTATTTGAATATTCTCATACATGTCTTTTGATGGAATTTTCTACTTGTTTATTTTGGGCATATATGTAGAACTGGAACTACTGGATCATTTAAAATATTTTTGAATTGTTGAATTGAAAAGCACAATCCTTAATTTGTCTGTGGCCCACTCAGACCTTGCAAAAGAATGCTGGTCACCTATCACGTGTTCTTAGTAGAAAATAATTCACTGATAGCAAAGAATTAAAGCAGCATATAAACAAAGCACTCACTATTTATTTATTACAATGATAGTATGAACTTAAATATGTTGTTTTAATAAAAATATACCCAAAACTTGATCATCTAGTAATTTTATTATAACAAACTCAATATTATACTGGAGTGTAATTACATATTCATGGTATAAATTCATAGTTATCATAGAATATTTTTAAAAGAAACTACTGAGAACCTACTAAGTACCAGAAGACACTGTTCTGGACACTGGGGCTCTAGTAGAGAACCCACAGATAAGGAAGGGTCTCTGGCCTTATGAGATTATAGTAGAGACATAGATAATAGATGTCAAACAAATAAATATGTGCTATAAAACATACCACCAATGAGACATATAGTGTAAACAAATTTTGGGAAGATTACAGATATATCTCCTTTAGCAATAGATTTATGGATGATTTGTATTTGAACCACATCTATATATAGCTTAAAGTGTAGTTACTGAAAATTAGAGGCCAAATGCCCTATTCCTGTGCATAGTACTAAAATAGTAATAATAGTAGCTAACTATGTAGTTTAAGCCATGGATCATCTCATTTATTCTTCCCAGTATCTTTATGGAGTAAGTACCAGCATCATCTACTCAATGGACATGAATTTCAGCAAACTCTGGGAGATAGTGGAGAACAGAGGAGTCTGGTGTGTGGGAGTCCATTGGGTTGTAAAGAGTCAGACATGACTGAGCAACTGAACAACAGCAGCAGCAACAACTAGTCTCTTATTTAATGGTGAAGAAACTGAAGTACAAGGGGTTTGAGTCACTTACCTGAAGTTACATGACTAGTATGTGGTGATGCTGGGATAAAACCAAGCAGTCTGACTTTAGAGCCTGTACTCTAATTGTTGCCCTATTCTGTCCTCCAGATGGGCAAATATGCGTTAATATACACTGTCAAGTTACCCAAATGACACCCAATAAATTCATAAAGATGTTATACTGACTGTAAGGTATAATGCAAAAGCCAAATGCAAATAGTAATGTTGGAAACCGTGATCAATTGTAGACAGCATTAACGATACATGATTCTCAAATTGTTTCCTGAAAACTACTGAGATTCTGTCCTGTGTGCTCATGTGCAAATTTTGCAGTATGTTCACATGAGTAGCTACCAGATATCTTAACCCAATACTGAATTTAAAACTTCAGTGAACTATACTCATAGCTCTAATGTAGAAAGTATAGATAACTCACCAGTAGGCTATTAGTAGGGAATATTAAGTTGTAGGTACAAATAAAAGGTAGTAGAAAGTGTGCCATTTGTTATCAGTTTGGAAGATTTGCATCTCTGGGTCTGCTCATGATCATTGCAAGGGCCTTCCTGAGAATCATTGACTAACATACAGAAAATGTACAAAGAAACTTTAACATGCTGAGTGCTGTGGCAAGTAGTCTGTGTTGTGGTGAGTGAGGCTTAGTAAATAGCTCCCCTGACTTCCTCTAGAATTCTGAAACAATTAAGAGATAATTCAAAAGTCAGAGAGTGATGAAGATACTACAGTTACTGATTGAAACAATAATGTAGAACTCTGTAAAGAGATTTATGTGCTCAGGCAGAGCAGCCCTGGACAGACAGGCCTTTCCTAGAAGTGACAGAGCATGTGTCAGGAGGTAGGAGCAATGTGTCCTCTGTGGGCAGTTTGCTCCCCCCAAGAAGAGGGGTGAGACTTATCCATGTTGCTCTGTCTCCCCTGGGAGGACTTGGTGGGAATAGATATGGGCCAATAGTGTCATGGATATGGAACTCCCTCCATGTGGAAGGGAACATTAGGCTTGGGGAAGAAGTTTTTCTTGCACTGCAAAATACTTTGGTATGTATCCTGTGGGACTTCAAAGAAAGGATGCAGTTAACCAGCAAGAGGAGAAAGCTCTCCCCAGAAGACAACTTGTGCTGAGTCTTATAGAGCTAGGAGCTAGCCAGATGGAAGTTGGAAGGCAGGATGCTTTAGACCAGGGTTTGGCAGACTACAGCCTACAGACCAAATCTGGCCTGTTGTCTGTTTTTCAAAATGAGAATTCATGGGCGCACAGCCACATTTATTTGTTTATGTATTGTGTATGCATTTGTGCTATAATGGCAGAGTTGAGTAGCTGTGACAGAGGCCATATGGCTCCCATAGCCTGAAATATTTACTGTTTGGTCTTTTACAGAAAAACTTGCCAGCTTCTGCTTAGGCAGAGGTAATGCTCGGGTGGATGAAAGAGGATGGTCGTGTACTGGGGATATGGGCTGGGCACTGTAATTGGTTTGATACTGTTGAGACACGAAGCAGGAGGCAAGTGGTGATTAAACAGATGGATCCCTAGTTCTCTAAAACCTTACAGTTTTCTGTAGAGAACAGTGGTGTGGGCATACAGGTTAATTATACTAATTGTATGAAGACAGACAAAGATTTAACAATCAGAGTCTTTAAATTCATAAAGAATTTGCATCATTATATTCAAGTCAAAAGACACATGTAGAAGAAGGAATTGTGACAGTAAGATGTTTTGAAAGGACGAAATTGGTCATTTCTCTTTGATTGGCTCGAGGAGGGGTTCAAAGAAGAGGCATGTTGCTATTTTGGCCACAGCTGTGGAAATGTAATGGGAAGGGTAAATTAGGACAGGAATTTTTTTTTTTCCTGCATAGAGATCCACTTTAGAGTCAGAATGCGAAGGCTGAGTGAAGTGAACTTGAATCTCTGCCTGGAGAATGAATGAGTATGGTACCAGTATGGAGGAGGGACTCTATGCCGTGAGAAGACCAGAGCCTGGGTCTTTTAAAAGTAATATATCCCCTCTGCTCCCCAGCTGTTAGAATTTTAAAAAGTTATTAATGTGTGAGCATTCCTCTCTGTCCCTACTCATTCTGCTTCCAAGAAAGATAATTTTTACTTTTCAGCTTCTGGGATTTTATTTATCCTGCTTAGGATAGTAGAGAAATGGTAAACTATTGAAAGAAGGACTAGGAGATTAGAATTGAGAAGAAATGAAAGTACTGGTGGAAGGGATGGCAGAATGATTCCAGGCAGATAAGGAAGGATGGAGGAAAAGACTACAGTTAGTTTTTTGGGCAATACTGAGAAAAAGGATGTGAAGGAGTTCAGAGAGAGAAGTAAAGAGTCTTCGTGGGCAGTTCTGGTTATCTGGGTAAGATAAATAAGACAGTGGGCATGATGAAGGTGTTTTGCTATCAGTTATGAATTGGGTTCTATTTGATGTTTTCAACAGCCTTACTAAAGGTTAAGACTATTGTCATTTAATTCTTGGCTGCCAAACAGTTGAAATAGGACGTTGTAGCTGCTAAGCCACTTCAGTCGTGTCCGACTCTGTGTGACCCCATAGATGGCAGCCCATGAGGCTTCCCTGTCCTTGGGTTTCTCCAAGCAAGAACACTGGAGTGGGTTGCCATTTCCTTCTCCAATGCATGAAAGTGAAAAGTNGCTGCTAAGCCACTTCAGTCGTGTCCGACTCTGTGTGACCCCATAGATAGCAGCCCACGAGGCTTCCCTGTCCTTGGGTTTCTCCAAGCAAGAACACTGGAGTGGGTTGCCATTTCCTTCTCCAATGCATGAAAGTGAAAAGTGAAAGTCAAGTTGCTCAGTAGTGTCCAACTCTCAGTGACTCCATGGACTGCAGCCTACCAGGCTCCTCCAACCATCGGATTTTCCAGGCAAGAGTATTGGAGTGGGTTGCCATTGCCTTCTCCAGGACATTGTAGAGACCAGACTAAATAGAGTTAATTCTTCCTAAACACTTAAAAAAATTTTTTATGCCCTAATGTTCATAGCAGCACCATTTACAACCAAGATATATAAACAACCTAAATGTCCATTGACAGTTGAATGGATAAAGGTGTGGTGCATATATACAATGGAATATTACTTATGAAATAATGAAATAATGCAATTTGCAGCAATATGGATGGACCTAGGGATTATCATACTAATTGAAGTAAATCAGACAAAGACAAATATTATGTGATATCACTTATATGTAGAATAAAAAAATAGGTACAAATGATTTTAGTTATAAAACAAAGAGACTCACAGACATAGAAAAAAGATTTATGGTTATCAAAGAAGAAAGGGAAGGAGTGAAAAATTAGGAATTTAGGATTGGCAGGTACAAATTACTGTATATAAAATACATAAATGACAAGCATGGGGAATTATATTTAATATTTTATAATAACTGATAATGAAAAAGAACATGAAGGAGAATATATATATGCTCTTTTGTGTTTATAGTTGAATCATTTTGTTATACACCAGAAACTAACACAGCATTGTAAGTCAACTGTGATAGGGAAAGTTTAAGTAGCTTCAGTCGNGGATTGGCAGGTACAAATTACTGTATATAAAATACATAAATGACAAGCATGGGGAATTGTATTTAATATTTTATAATAACTGATAATGAAAAAGAACATGAAGGAGAACATATATATGCTCTTTTGTGTTTATAGTTGAATCATTTTGTTATACATCAGAAACTAACACAGCATTGTAAGTCAACTGTGATAGGGAAAGTTTAAGTAGCTTCAGTCGTGTCTGACTCTTTGCAACGCTATGGACTATAGCCCGCCAGGCTCCTCTGTTCATGGAATTCTCCAGGCAAGAATACTGGAGTGTGTTGCCATTTCCTCTCCAGAGGATCTTCCCCACCCAGGGGGAACCTGGGTCTCCCACATTGCAGGTAAATTCTTAACTATCTGAGCCACAGGGTACTGTCACTAAAAAGTTATTTTCATTCAAACAGCTTTGTCGAAGTTTAATTGACACACAGTAAATTGCACATTTTTAAAGTATATAAGTTGATGTGTTTTGACATGTATACATATGTGAAATCATCACCATAATCAAGATGATGAATGTAACCATCACTTCCAGAAGTTTTCTTGTAACGTTNTTGTCGAAGTTTAATTGACACACAGTAAATTGCACATTTTTAAAGTATATAAGTTGATGTGTTTTGACATGTATACACATGTGAAATCATCACCATAATCAAGATGATGAATGTAACCATCACTTCCAAAAGTTTTCTTGTAACGTTTTGTAGTCCTTCCTATTCCACTGTCCCTAGGCAACAACTGATCTGCTTTCTGTCATTATTAATTGGTTAGCATTTTCTTGAACTTAAGTGGAATCATACAGCATCTACCCTTTTTTGGGAGAGAGATCTCTGACTAATTTCATTCAGAATAATTATTTTAATATTTATTCATGTTTTTGCATTTACAGTAGATCATTCCTTTTTCATTGCTGACTAGTAGTCCATTGAATGGACATACCACAGCCTGTTAGTCTATTCATCTGCTGATGGATGTTTGAATTGTTTCCAGTTCTTGGCTATTGCAATAAACCTAGCATGAGCATTCATGTTCATGTCTTTGTATTAATATGTGTTTTAAGCTCTCTTGGGTAAATACTTAGGAATGTAGTGGTTGGATATATGGTGGATATATATTTATTTAAGAAACTGCCAAACTATTTTCCAAAACAATTTTACATTCCTATTGGAAGTATATAAATGTTCTATTTTCTCCACAGACCACACCTTGATATATTAACCTTTTTAATTTCAGCTATTCAAATATGTACATTGTGGCATCCCATTATGGTTTTAATTTTTATTTCCATATGATGAATGATGTTGAACATCTCTTTATGTGCTTATTTGCACATAAATATATCTTTTGGTGATGGGTATGTTCAAACTGTTTGATCATTTTTTATGGGGTTGCTTTTATTCTTATTGATTTTAAGAGTTCTTTATATATTCTGGATGCAAGTCCTTATCAAATATTTGATTTGTCAATATTTTTTCCAGTGTGTGGTTTGTCTTTTAACTACTCTAATGGTGTCTTTCAAAGAGTGTATATTTTTAATTTTGATGAAGTCTAATTTATTGATTTATTTTTCCTTTGTGAATTGTGGATTTGGGTGTTATTATCTAAGGAAACTTGGTCTAACCCAAGATTTTATCGTATGTTTTCTTCTTAACATTTTATAGTTTTAGTTTTATAGTTTCAGTTTAGTTTTAAGTCAATGAACCATTCTGAGTTTATTATACATGTGTGAAATATGGATTAAAATTCCCTCCCCCCCTTATTCTCCTCCTCCTTCTTCTTTGTATACGGCAATCCTGTTGCTTCAGCACTGTTTCTTGAAAAGATTATCAATTTCCCACTAATTGCCTTTTCACCTTTTTCAAAAATGCATTTATTTATGACTCCATTTATGAATTCTCTATTCTATTCCACTGATCTATTTGTCTATCTTTCCGCCAATACCATGTGTCTTGATTACTGTGGCTTTATAATAAATCCTGAAATTAGGTGCTGTTAGTTCTCCAACTTTGTTCTTTATTGGTCAGAATTATTTTGGCTGTTCTGTCCTTTGAATTTTCATGTGAATTTTAGAATCTGTGTGCTGATTTTTGGGATTTGATTGGCGTTGTGTTGACTCTCTAGATTAATTTGCAGAAAATTAGTATCTTAACACCATTGAGTGTTCTAATACATGAACATGGTTTTATTTAGGTCTTCAAAAATTGGTCTCAGCACTGTTTTGTGAGTTTCATTATGGATATTGCATAATCTTTTGTCAGAGCTTTTTGCAATGGTATTTCAAATGGTGCTTTTTTTTTTTCCCAGTCTGTGATTCTCTGTTGCTAGGATATAAAAATATAATTGATTTTTGTGTATTGATTTTGAATCTTAAGACTCTGTTAAAATCACTTATTAGTTTCAGTAGCTTTTTAAAAATAGGTGAATACCTTTTAATGAACAAACTGAATGGGCATATATCCTTAAATGAAAGGTAGTGTCCATTGGTTTGAAGTTGGCTTTTTAAGGTGGTCAAGGATGCTCTCCAGACTTTCCTAGTGGCTCAGACGGTAAAGCGTCTGCCTACAATGCAGGAGATCTGGGTTTGATCCCTGGGTCGGGAAAATCCTCTGGAGAAAGAAATGGCAACCCACTCCAGTACTCTTGCTTGCAAAATCCCATGGGGAGGGGCGTGGTAGGCTACAGTCCATGGGGAGTCGGACACGACTGAGCGACTTCACTTTCACTTNGGTAAAGCGTCTGCCTACAATGCAGGAGATCTGGGTTTGATCCCTGGGTCGGAAAAATCCTCTGGAGAAAGAAATGGCAACCCACTCCAGTACTCTTGCTTGCAAAATCCCATGGGGAGGGGCGTGGTAGGCTACAGTCCATGGGGAGTCGGACACGACCGAGCGACTTCACTTTCACTTTCAGTATGTTCTGCGTGTGCTCTGGGAATGGCTCTGTGGTGCTTCTTTCAAAAAGATAAGGTCTTTTGTGAGGAATGGGTTGGGGTAAAATCATAGTGAATGATTGCTCCCAGACAAGGGTCAGGGGGAAGCACATTAGAAATAGATTATGGTGGACAAGAACAACAAATACTTGAAAAAAAAAACCCTGAAAACTCTGTTCAAGGACATTCCTTATATACTAGATGGAGGTAAGTCTGTAGGAAATGGTATGGAAGTCTTACAGATGGTTTTAGGAATGGGTGAAGGAAAAGACTTCTATATGACAGCAGTGTTTCTTGTCCCCACGATGAGAACATTCTTCTATGCCAACTCTGAGAGGATAGGCTAACATGGAGAGTATTGCCTATGTTTTTGTGCTAATAAGTATCTAGATGATGACTAGAAAATTTACTTAAAGCATCTGGAAATTTATTTCAGTTTTTAGATTATTGTTAACGTGTGGATAAGATGAAGTTGGGGGACTCTATTTTTAGTTGCTTCTTCCATGTCACAGAGGCACAGTTGTTGCAAAGGCAAAAAAAACAGCAGACTCAGGCAACAGAATGAGTATGGGAGAAGGATTGAGATGACTCAGTAGAACTCCAGTGTTTCTCTTGTGGGAGTTCAATGCTATTGTTGACAGTAAAGAGAAACTCTGGCATAGGCAAGGGCATGTACAAGTAAGGCTTACATTAAGTGGATCTGGGCATTCAATTTTATGTAAAATTTGGTGGGTCTGACAAGATAAATGATTCCTATTCCCCATCTGTTCTGTAGAGTCCCTTTGTCCCAAGGAGATATGTTAGGGGCTGCTTTAAGGGCAGAGATGATGGATAAGTGAGCAGAGATCTAGACCCTTCATCTTCCTTCATCATACCCCTAACTTCTTCATTCAACCAGAAGTCCTTACCCTCCTTTGGGAAAAAATCTGTTTAACGTATTAGGATTTCATATCAAAAGTTGTTTTCTACATAATTTTGTGTCTGTGTGCATGTGTGTGTATGTGTTTGGAACCCAGTGGACAAAGTCAACAAAAGTGATCAATGCTGAATGCCTTCCTCAGAAACAGGATGCAGAATGTCACACAGAACTTGTGCTCTCTGCCAAAATCAAAGGAAGTTGCTTCCTTCCTTGCATCCGGTCCTGCTTAAGTGACAAGATACTGATGCCCAGTGTTTGGGTTGCCACATATTGCATGGAACATATTTGTGCTCAAAATTATTGTTATCTGCAATTTAAATTTAACTGGATGACCTGTATTTTTATTTTCTAAACCTGGCAATCCTAACCAGTGTATAATTCATAAAAAAAATAGTGAATGGATTCTCTAACATAATGATTTTGCTAAACACTGACCAAAAATTTCTCACTTTTGTGGGTATGTGCATCATAATACATTAACCCCTGGGCTTGCCTGTACAGCTTTCTAGCAACCAGCCATCCTTCCTTGCTGGAATGTGGATACGTGTGGTAAAGAACCCACTTGCCAATGCAGGAGACACAGAGACCTCAGTTCAATCCCTCTGTTGGGAAGATAACCTGGAGGAGGAAATGGCAACCCACTCCAGTTTTCTTGCCTGGAGAATCCCATGGAGAGAGAAGCCTGATGGGCTACAGTCCATAGGGTTGCAAGGAGGTGGACACCACTGAAGTGACTTAGCACGCACAGTGTTATCAATGCTTTTTCAGTCCAGAAATTCCTCCCTCTCCCCAGGACATTGAAGACAAATTAATCTAAATTTGGCCATTGAACCTATTTTCCCAATTCTTGCTTTTTGTCAAGTATAATTTCCTCTTTGAAATTTCAAGTTGCAAGTTTTAATTGGAATATTGGTGGTGTCTTACAGTCCTTCATCGATATACCTTTTCCTTAAAGAGATAATTGAAACATTTTTGTCTTTGTCGCTAGTACTTATTTATCTTAAAATTATAAGTTTATACCTTTTGCCACCTTCATCCAATCCCCTTGTCTTGCCCTTCCACTTCTGGTAACCTCAAATCTGATCTCTTTTTCTATGAGGCAAGCCTCTGTTCATTTTGTATGTTATTGCCGAGTCCTTAGTTTATGCTACTCAAAACAACTTGCTTTGGTTCTATTTCCTTCTTTCCTTCTTTTATATATGCCTGTTAGGATCTGAACTTATCAGAGAGTACCTTGGTAGCTGCATTGGCATTTCAGATGTTTCTTGCTTGTCCTTCTCATTTAAATCCCAACATGATAAGTACTATTATAAGAAAGCTTTCTAGACAGTAAAACTAAATCCATGTTTTTCACGATTCATTATATGAATGGTTCATAGCTGCTTTTAATTCAGTTCAGTTATGCAGTCATGTCTGACTCCTTGCAATCCCATGGACTGCAGCACGCCAGGCCTCCCTGTCCATCACCAACTCCTGGAGCCTCTTCAGACTTATGTCCATTAAAGGTGATGCCATCCAAACATCTCATCCTCTGTCATCCCCTTCTTCTGCCTTCAGTCTTTCCCAGCATCAGGGTCTTTTCTAAGGTGTCAGTTCATCGCATCAGGTGGCCAAAGTATTGGAGTTTGTTTTGTATCTCCTTGAAGTCCAAGGGACTCTCAGGAGTCTTCTTCAACACCACAGTTCAAAGGCATCAATTCTTTGGCGCTCAGCTTTCTTTATAGTCCAACT
>SJYV01052986.1:0-16944 GCA_006410875.1 Neotragus pygmaeus | reverse complement strand
GTCAGCCCAGCACACGGGATGGGTGAGGGCAGGTTAACCGCTGAGCCAGTGGGGGAAGCTGTTCACACTTGATCATCTGTTGGACGAGGCTGCAGTACAGGTGAGCTTGGCCTGCCGGTCAGAATCTGGACGTGTTTGCAGTTCTGTGTTGGTAAGCAAGGAGGGGCATGCAGAGAGCAATCGCTGAAACAAAGGTTAGTCCAAGGTTTATTTGCGGGATGCTGTGCCAGGCTCCTTCATCCTCTCCTTTCTTTTTTTCTTCTTGCTATTTTGAAGATTTTATAACTTCATATCTACCTATATTTTTCTTGGCTAAATATAGGCAAGAACTTTAAAAAATTTCTGTATTTCTTACTTACATTTTTTTTTACTTTCAAATACATATTTATCTTATCAAAGTAGAGTTGAGTTACAATGTTGTGTTAGTTTCAGGTGGATAGCAAAGTGATTTAGTTATTGGACAGCAAGGAGATCAAACGAGTCAATCCTAAAGGAAATCAAGCCTGAATATTCACTGGAAGGATGATGCTGAAGCTGAAGCTCCAATACTTTGGCCACCTGACATGAAGAGTCAACTCATTAGAAAAGACTGTGATACTGCGAAAGATTGAAGGCGGGAGGAGAAGGGGACAACAGAGGATGAGATGGTTGGATGGCGTCACCGACTCAATGGACATNTGAAGCTCCAATACTTTGGCCACCTGACATGAAGAGTCAACTCATTAGAAAAGACTGTGATACTGCGAAAGATTGAAGGCGGGAGGAGAAGGGGACAACAGAGGATGAGATGGTTGGATGGCGTCACCGACTCAATGGACATGAATTTGAGAAAACTGGGAGATGGTGAAGGACAGGGAAGCCTAGTGTGCTGCAGTCCACGAGGTCACAAAGAGTCAGACCCAACTGAACAACAACAACTGTTATGTTTTATATGAGAAAACATTTCCACTCTTTTGTTTTTTTAAGATTCCTTGTTTTTGACTACACTGGGCATCATTGGCGCACGATGGCTTTCTCTAGTGGAGAGCAGGGTCTCCTCTCTGGGGGTGGTGCGTGGGCCTCTCATTGCAGTGGCTTCTCTTGAGGAGCACAGGCTGTACGTGTGCAGGCTTCGGTAGTGGCAGCACGCAGGCTCAGTAGCTGTGGCACACGGACTTAGCTTAGCCGCTCTGTGGCATCTGGGATCCTCCCAGATAGGGACAGAACCCGTGTACTCCACGTTGGCAGGTGAATACCCAAGCACTGGACCACCACGGCAGTCTCGACATTTCTAATCTTGATGCTCATCATTTCATAAAGTTTCAAAGTATTCATAGCTAACACTTGAATCTCATATTGAAGTTTATTTCTCTTGTGATTATGGTTTTCAAGTTCTATGCTGAGTGTTGCTCACTGAGTTGATTTTTGGCTTTTGGAGATTCGTGATCTTAGGACTTGCGTCAGTGATGAGAAAGGAATGTGAGGACTTCTTAATACTAGTGCAAATATTTAGATGTCAGATTACTGTAAAAAAAAAAAAAAGAACTTCAATAGAAGTAATAAGTCAGTGTCAGAGGATATATAGGACTAAGCAGGAATTACTAACCACTTGAAACAAAGAGTGTGAAAAAAAATTATTTAAATAATTTGTTTCGTTTATATGATGTTTGCAACAGAGCAATAATCTGAAGTGAAAACCTGGTATTTATTTATAAGAGCTGAAGTAGAAAACCATTCAAATCATTATTTGATGAAGGGAGGAAAAACAATATCTTTCTAAACAGACTTATAAACACTTTTTACTCTGAGACACTTGGAGGTCTCCAAGTGATCTTTTTAAATGAAGTATTGTAAGTCAGTTTGTTATGCATACACTGTAGGCAAGGGATTTTGCTCAAATTTCTGAAGTCTTCAGTAAACTGGGAAAGCTTCAAACACGATACCCAGGAGTATGGATTACAATCCAAGATTATTGGTGGCAATAATCCCTTCTTTTCTACCACTTTGTTTAGGAGAAGGTCACATTTATAATAATAAAAATAATAATGAAAAATTTAAAAATTGATATTGCTTTCCACACTAATTTGAATTTCTCTTTTTCCAGTGGAAGCCAAGATCTTGGTTCAGTGTCTGAAGAAATAGGGAACAGATGATCCTAAAGGTGAGCCTAATACATGCTTAGTTACAGTTACTAAAAAGCATTCGTTGCTCAGTTGTGTCTGACTCTTTTGCAACCCCATGGACTGTAGCCTGCCAGGCTCCTCTGTACATGGAATTCTCTAGACAAGAATACTGGAGTGGATAAGCATTCCCTTCTCTAGGGGATCTTACTGACCCAGGGATCAGACTTNCAGTTGTGTCTGACTCTTTTGCAACCCCATGGACTGTAGCCTGCCAGGCTCCTCTGTACATGGAATTCTCTAGACAAGAATACTGGAGTGGATAAGCATTCCCTTCTCTAGGGGATCTTACTGACCCAGGGATCAGACTTGGGTCTCCTTCATTGAGGGAAAATTCTTTATTGTCTGAGCTACTAAGGAAATAGTTACAGTTACTGAATTACCTCCATTCATGACTTCCCTTTTATACTTCCTCATTTGTCTTGTGGCTTTCTGAATCCTTCCAAGTCACGACTCAAAGAGTCTGCATGTATACAGTAGTAGTGGTGACTGATGGACTTCCCAGACGACTCACTGATAAAGAATCTGCCTGCCAGTGCAGGAGCTCAGGAAATGCAGGTTCGATCCCTGGATCAGGAAGAAATCCTGGAGGAAGAAGTGGCAACCCACTCTAGTATTTTTGCCCTGAAAATGCCATGGAGAGAGGAGCCGGATGGGCTACAGCCCATGTGTCACAGAGTTGAGCACGACTGAGTGACTGAACTCGTGTGCACAAGTGTAGGCTGACAACTCAAACAGCGGAGATCATAATTAAAAGGGAACCTGGAAAACTGGAGTAGATGCAAAAAAAGATATTGTTCCCATTAATTGAGGTGTATTGTATAGAATACTATTCTAATGTCTCCCATTTATAAATTCTGAAGGATCCAACAACCCTACTAAAATAAAGGTCAGCTCTTTGTTTTTAAAATTTATTGGGGTATAGTTGCTTTACACGGAGAAGGCATTGGTGATCCACTCCACTACTCTTGCCTGGAAACCTCCATGGACGGAGGAGCCTGGTAGGCTGCAGTCCATGGGACCGCTAAGAGTCGGACATGACTGAGTGACTTCACTTTCACTTCACACATATATCTTGGAGAAGGGAATGGCAACCCACTCCAGTCTTCTCGCCTAGAGAATTCCATGGACAGAGGAGCCTGCAGGGCTACAGTCCATGGGGTCACAAAGAGTCAGACATAACTGAGCGACTTTCACTTCACATACGTATCTAGGCTTCCCTGGTAGCTCAGTTGGTAAGGAATCTGCCTGCAATGCAGGAGACCCCGGTGCAATTCCTGGGTCAGGAAGATCCACTGGAGAAGCAATAGATTACCCTCTCAAGTGTTCTTGGGCTTCTGTTGTGGCTCAGCTGGTAAAGAATCCGCCTGCAATGTGGGAGACCTGGGTTTGATCCCTGGGTTGGGAAGNCCTGGGTCAGGAAGATCCACTGGAGAAGCAATAGATTACCCTCTCAAGTGTTCTTGGGCTTCTGTTGTGGCTCAGCTGGTAAAGAATCCGCCTGCAATGTGGGAGACCTGGGTTTGATCCCTGGGTTGGGAAGCTCTCCTGAGGAAGGAAAAGGCTACCCACTCCAGTATTCTGGCCTAGAGAATACCACGGACTCTATAGTCCACGGGGTCGCAAAGAGTCGGACGCGACTGAGTGACTTTCACTTTCCTACATGTATCTATTCTTTCTCAAATTCTTTCCCCATACTCGTTATTACGGAGTACTGAACAGAGTTCCCTGTGCTTTGCAGTAGGTCCTTGTTGATCCTCTTTCCTCTTCACAGAGTGACAGGCAAACTGATATTACTCTCTAGGGAAAGATCTAGATTTTCTTCTCTAAAGATGAACTTTCTGGAGCAGTCAAGAAAATTGAGAGGGGTGGCCCAGTGTGGAGACTGTCTTTTCCAGGATGGTTTATCCCAGGCTGTATATCGTTCCCTGTGCTATACAGTAGGACTTTGTTGTTTATCCATCCTCTGTTTAATAGTTTGCATCTGACAATTCCAAATTCCCAGTCCACCCCTCTCCACCTGCCCCCTTGGCAACCACACGTCTGTCCTCTATGTCTACGTGACTCTTCCATCCTAACTCCACAGAGCCCAAAGTGGGCCCGCTGGTGGAAAAGCTGACCCATGAACAAAGGTCAGCACGTCAAGAAAGAAGCATGCTGAAAGAACAATGTCTGCAGACTTGCAGTAAGTGAAATCCAACTATTTAGATGGCAATCAGCCTTCTACTCAATTCTTTAATGTAAAAACTTAACAGTGATTGCCAGAACAAGAAGGAAACAAGAGAATAAATGAGAAAAGCCGAAATAATAAAGAATAGCTGGTCCCACAGGAAAAAAAGTGAACAGACAGCAAAGCTGTGCTCTATGAAAGGAACAATTAGGAGATAATGATTGATCTCGTGGAAATAAAAAAATATGATTATTGCAAAAAAGATTCTTAATGGTCATCAGCTAAGCACAAAACTGCTCCTTCCAAAATAGGCACTTATTGAAGGAAGCCGCTGTTGAACTAGGAACTACATTTTATAGTTTTCTTCAAATAGCACCTGCATGACAGCCGCTGACTATTTTACCAATAGAATATAAAAAGTGCAGTGTGACGCTTGCACGTCAAACCTGTTGAGAACCAACTGCCCTTGCTTTTGCCCCTTCTTCTTTGCTGTATATAGAGAGCTGTGCTGTCTTGAGTGACGCATGAGCCTGACTAAGGAAGAAATCAAGATCCTTGAATCTTCCTATGTGGAGGAGCTGCCTGACGAACAGGGAGCGCCTGTGTTTAAAAAGGGACATGAATGAAGAAAATGTTTATTGTGGTAAGCCCCTGACGTTTGGTGGGTGTTTACATATTTCAATGGAAGTACAATTGATGTACAATGTTATATTAGTTTAAGGAGCATTGCAAAGTGATTCGACATCTACATGCCTATGAAATGATCACCAACATAGATCCAATTATCATCTGTCACCACACAAGGTTAATATAGCATCAGTGACTGTATTTTCCATGCTTTACAAGACACTGGGGTTTATTTATTAGAGCAGCAGACAGTGCTGCCCTCAGGAATGCAACTGACAAGATTGAATAAAAGAAAAAAAATATCAGTAGGACAGTGGGAAGATAAGTTGAAGACATCTCCTAGAATTTAGAGCAATTAAGGAGGGAAAAAGAAAAATGTAAGAAAATACAGGTGACACAAGGAATTGATCCAGGAGTTCTAGGCATTAAAAAGAATTTCAGGAGGAGATAATATAGAAAACTAAGGAGAGAAACGGAGAAGGCAATGGCACTCCACTCCAGTACTCTTGCCTGGAAAATCCCATGGATGGAGGAGCCTNGAGACCCCGGTGCAATTCCTGGGTCAGGAAGATCCACTGGAGAAGCAATAGATTACCCTCTCAAGTGTTCTTGGGCTTCTGTTGTGGCTCAGCTGGTAAAGAATCCGCCTGCAATGTGGGAGACCTGGGTTTGATCCCTGGGTTGGGAAGCTCTCCTGAGGAAGGAAAAGGCTACCCACTCCAGTATTCTGGCCTAGAGAATACCACGGACTCTATAGTCCACGGGGTCGCAAAGAGTCGGACGCGACTGAGTGACTTTCACTTTCCTACATGTATCTATTCTTTCTCAAATTCTTTCCCCATACTCGTTATTACGGAGTACTGAACAGAGTTCCCTGTGCTTTGCAGTAGGTCCTTGTTGATCCTCTTTCCTCTTCACAGAGTGACAGGCAAACTGATATTACTCTCTAGGGAAAGATCTAGATTTTCTTCTCTAAAGATGAACTTTCTGGAGCAGTCAAGAAAATTGAGAGGGGTGGCCCAGTGTGGAGACTGTCTTTTCCAGGATGGTTTATCCCAGGCTGTATATCGTTCCCTGTGCTATACAGTAGGACTTTGTTGTTTATCCATCCTCTGTTTAATAGTTTGCATCTGACAATTCCAAACTCCCAGTCCACCCCTCTCCACCCGCCCCCTTGGCAACCACACGTCTGTCCTCTATGTCTACGTGACTCTTCCATCCTAACTCCACAGAGCCCAAAGTGGGCCCACTGGTGGAAAAGCTGACCCATGAACAAAGGTCAGCACGTCAAGAAAGAAGCATGCTGAAAGAACAATGTCTGCAGACTTGCAGTAAGTGAAATCCAACTATTTAGATGGCAATCAGCCTTCTACTCAATTCTTTAATGTAAAAACTTAACAGTGATTGCCAGAACAAGAAGGAAACAAGAGAATAAATGAGAAAAGCCGAAATAATAAAGAATAGCTGGTCCCACAGGAAAAAAAGTGAACAGACAGCAAAGCTGTGCTCTATGAAAGGAACAATTAGGAGATAATGATTGATCTCGTGGAAATAAAAAAATATGATTATTGCAAAAAAGATTCTTAATGGTCATCAGCTAAGCACAAAACTGCTCCTTCCAAAATAGGCACTTATTGAAGGAAGCCGCTGTTGAACTAGGAACTACATTTTATAGTTTTCTTCAAATAGCACCTGCATGACAGCCGCTGACTATTTTACCAATAGAATATAAAAAGTGCAGTGTGACGCTTGCACGTCAAACCTGTTGAGAACCAACTGCCCTTGCTTTTGCCCCTTCTTCTTTGCTGTATATAGAGAGCTGTGCTGTCTTGAGTGACGCATGAGCCTGACTAAGGAAGGAATCAAGATCCTTGAATCTTCCTATGTGGAGGAGCTGCCTGACGAACAGGGAGCGCCTGTGTTTAAAAAGGGACATGAATGAAGAAAATGTTTATTGTGGTAAGCCCCTGACGTTTGGTGGGTGTTTACATATTTCAATGGAAGTACAATTGATGTACAATGTTATATTAGTTTAAGGAGCATTGCAAAGTGATTCGACATCTACATGCCTATGAAATGATCACCAACATAGATCCAATTATCATCTGTCACCACACAAGGTTAATATAGCATCAGTGACTGTATTTTCCATGCTTTACAAGACACTGGGGTTTATTTATTAGAGCAGCTGACAGTGCTGCCCTCAGGAATGCAACTGACAAGATTGAATAAAAGAAAAAAAATATCAGTAGGACAGTGGGAAGATAAGTTGAAGACATCTCCTAGAATTTAGAGCAATTAAGGAGGGAAAAAGAAAAATGTAAGAAAATACAGGTGACACAAGGAATTGATCCAGGAGTTCTAGGCATTAAAAAGAATTTCAGGAGGAGATAATATAGAAAACTAAGGAGAGAAACGGAGAAGGCAATGGCACTCCACTCCAGTACTCTTGCCTGGAAAATCCCATGGATGGAGGAGCCTGGTGGGCGTCCATGGGATTGCGAAGAGTCAGACACAACTGAGTGACTTCACTTTCACTTTTCACTTTCATGCATTGGAGAAGGAAATGGCAACCCACTCCAGTGTTCTTGCCTGGAGAATCCCAGGGACAGGGGAGCCTGATGGGCTGCCGTCTATGGGGTCGCAGAGTCGGACATGACTGAGGCGACTTAACAGCAGCAGCAAGGAGAGAAAATTATCAAAGATGTACTAGAAAACAAAGTTTACAGAGCTAGAGATTGAATTTGTTTTCAGATCGAAAGCGATCAGTGAGGCCTGAAGAAGCCCAAATTTAGATACATACTTGCAAAATTTTAGAAGATTAAGCTTAAAGATTCCTTCACATCTATTAGAATGATTATTATCAAAAGGACAAAAATAACCACTGTTGGCAAGAATAACACTGGTACACTTCTGGTAGGAATGTGAATTCGGGCAGCCACTGTGGAAAACACTATGGAGATTCCTCAAACAATTAAAAATAGAATTTCCATATGACCCATCACTTCCACTTCTGGGTAATTATCTGAAGGAAATAACTTTTGAAGAAGTACAGGCACCCCTATGTTCATTGCACCCCTATGTTCATTCACGATAGCCAAGACATGGAAGCAACCGAAGTGCTTATAAATAGGTGAATGAATAAAGACAATGTTATACATACATGGAATATTATATACATGTAGTTATACTGGGATGTGTAACAGGAATGGCATCATCGACTCAATGGACGTGAGTTTGAGCAACCTCTGGGAGATGGTGAAGGATAGGGCAGCCTGGCACACTGTAGTCCATGGGGTCGCAAAGCATCAGGCATGACTGAGCAACTGAGCAACTGTACTGGAATGAGGAGGGCACGGTGACCCGCTCCAGTGCTCTTGGCTGGAGAATCCCATGGACAGAGGAGCCTGGGGCGCCACAGTCCATGGGGTCGCAAAGAGTCGGACACGACTGGGCAACTTCCCTTTCACTTTTCACTTTCATGCACTGGAGAAGGAAATGGCGACCCACTCCAGTGCTCTTGCCTGGAGAATCCCATGAGCAGAGGAGCCTGGGGCGCCTCAGTCCACATGGTTGCAAAGAGCTGGACTGAAGCAACTGACCACAGTTATACTGGTATACATATATTCCTAATGGGATGCTATATGTGTGTACATAATGGATATTTTTCAGCCATGGAAAGATAGAAAACCTACGCTTTGTGATAACACGGATAATGTGGATGGAACTTGAGGGCATTATGCCAAGTGAAGTAAGTCAGACAGAGAAATAGAAATACCATATGGTCTCACTTATTTTGAAAACAAAGAACCAAATGCATATATACAGAGAACAGACTGGTTGTTGCCAGAGGTGGGGAGTAAAGGGTGGGCAAATGAGTGAAGGGGGTCAGAAGGTACAGACGTGTAGTTATGGAATAAGTCCTGGCGATACACCACATCCGCATGGTGAGTATAGTTAATATTTGAAATACTTGAAATTTCAAATATTTGAAAGATTGTGTCCTGATGGGTGTTCACTAATTTCACTGAGGTGATCATCTTACAATATACACAAATATTGAATAATGATGCTGTATACCTGAAACTAATATGTTATATTATAAATTTTATAATATATGATTCTATATATTATATATAAATATAATATATTATATCACATATATTATATATAAATGTAATATATCATATTATATATAATTATATATAAATATAATGTATATTATATAACTATTATATATGATATATAATATATATAATAACCATTGTATATTTATATATATAAATTTTTTGAAAAGATAAACCAATGTAAGAAAAAAAAAGACAGATTATACATACAGGAAAAGACTTAGACTGGCTTTGGGTTATACAGCATCACAGTACATCAACAGGCAAGGAAGAAACAACTTCAATATTTTAAGGAAAAACATTTTTCAATCTAGATTTCCAACTTAGATGCAGCCAACTATTAATCAATTATGAGAGTAAAACATGGTATATTGGGACATTCAAGAACTTAGAAAATCTACCTCTCACCTATCCTTCTTAAGTGATTTACTCCAATAGAGAGAGAAAAAATCAACGCAGATAATGTGGGATCCAGGAGACTATGTGTGAGCTAAGAGAATCATGAAGATTCTAAAGATTTGAGCCAGGGCTTCCTATTCTGTGAGATGATTAATGTGCATATTGTTCAAAACTGTTTAATTAGAATTTTCTATCATTTGTATTCCAAAATATCTGTACGAATTCTATACAGAGGTTTCTCTAGAAACAAAAGTCTTTGCACTAGGCTAGGTCAGAGCCACTTAGCTTTCTCCTACTTCAGGATGACTAATTTCCAGCCCATCTGGGCTCCTCCTTCTGGAATTTGAAAGCAGATATTTCCCACTACTTTTTTGGTATCCTTAGTTTCCTTTTCCTGGGTTCAAATGTCAGGCCCAAAGTCTGAAACATTTCTCCCATGAAGCTTAGGAGGCTTCAAGCAAAAATCCCAGGGGACTGTCACTCTCCAGACTTCCTCAGGCAGGTATGCAGATTAGGCTCCTAGACTGACCCCTCCCGGGGGTTTCCAGAGTGGTCGCAGCTCAGTCCCTCCAAACTCTGTAGATAATGCTTCCTCCTACCCTCTCCTTTTGGAGGGAGAGTTCTACAGCACATTAGCATATTAACAACTCTGAATCCTTGCAGTGAAGAAACCTGATTAACTTTGTTTAAGCCAGCATCTCCAAAACACAACTGACCACAGAACCTGCCTCTCTCCTCTTCTCTAGTAACAGAGTTTAACATCCCGAGGGAACAAGATTTCCTTGAATATATTTTGACGAAGGCTGCCCCAGCAACAAAGCCAACCTATAGACCACGTGTTTCATCTGTAGTATGATTTTAGACTAGAACCCACCACATGCGCCATTGCATTCTGCTCTGGACTGTAGTACAGTCCAGAAGAGGCAACTGTTCTGTCAGTTCCTGAACCAAGCTCTGCTGTCACTGAGACCCAGAGGTATTGCTACAAGTAAGCAGAGAGAAGGCTGGGGACACACTCTGAGTTCTGAGTGTCTTGAATGCCACGTCTGAAGATGTATAAAGATGACATAAAAGCATGTCAAGCAGCTGCAAACAGACAGAGTGAAAATGACAGACATGCCAAGGGAGCTGAAATAAACGGGGTGACCAGAACTCTATGCAGAAACTTAATAAATACTTTTGATGGTGACATCATGATGATTCAAAATAAAGAAGCTCAGATACACAGGATCCCAAGGGGCTAGTGTGGGGGCGGGGAGACTGGGCCTTTGACGATGAGATAATGGTCTGCTTGCTCTTGTGTTACAATGAGAGCCTGGTCCTTGCCATTTGCAGCTTTCCCAGTAGCCTTCCTGCCACGCCCTGTGGTCTACAGAAGTGGGTTTAGAACATCTGGTTGATGGAGGAGATGGGACGCTCTGATTTCGCCCATTCATTTGAAGCTGAATTTTTAAAAAGCGAAGCTAAATTCATTAAATGCACAAGACTTTGCTGCTTTCTTGACAAATCAGGCATTTACTGCTGCAGCCCTCACTGGGCTTCCCACTTGGCTCTTCATGTGTACACCAGGGGCAGTGTGCACCGTGGTGGAAACGGATTGTGGAGCCAGACGGACTTGTGTTTGAAACCAGTTTCTTTAATTACTAACTGTAATTAGCTAGTAAGTGACCAGTCAGGTACTTTTTTGAACCTTGGTGCACTCAGTTCTGAAACGAGGCTAACGCCCTCCTCATAGCACCTTTGTGAGGACCAAATAAAATAAAGCGTATACAGCGCGCAGTACACTGGTAGCTTGTGTTGGCAGACTGTGTGTTGTCTACCAACTAAACTGTTCCTTGAGAGTCTGGTCCCTTGTCTTTAATCTGGGTATCCTAAGATAAGCAACCTTGAACACAGATCACAGATATTCATTATTAATTGATAGTCTAAGATTATGTTGACATAGCCTAAGGGAGAATAGAAGTAATTATCCATTTAACCTGGAAAATTCAGCCTCCCAAATAAAATTTTTGTGCTCGTGTAATTTGGCTTATCTGTCCTGTACTGTACTTAGCTGCTCAGTCGTGCTTGACTCTTTGCAACCCCATGCACGGACTGTAGCCCGCCAGGCTCCTCTCTCCATGGGGATTCTCCAGGCAAGAATACTGGAGTGGGTAGCCGTGCCCTCCTTCAGGGGATCTTCCCAACCCAGGGACCGAACCCAGGTCTCTGGCATTGCAGGCAGATTCTTTACTGTCTGAGCCACCCAGGAAGCCCATTTGCCATAATTCACACTTATGGTGACACTGATTGAAGGCAGGAGGAGAAGGGGATGACAGGGGATGAGATGCTTGGATGGCATCACCGACTCGATGGACCTGAGTTTGAGCAAACTCTGGGAGTTGGTGATGGACAGGGAGGCCTGGTATGCTGCAGTCCATGGGGTCACAAAGAGTCAGACACCGCTGAGAGACTGAACCAAACTGAATGGTCACATCTATCATTCTTGAAAACTGGCATTGGGTTTTTTGCCTTCCATCCCATACAAACAGATCCATTTCTTTTGCTTCAGTAATCTAGAATCTTTTTCTCTGTTCTTTGCTTACACAGGCCTGGGTACTGTGGGTAGGAATCAAGCTCCCCTTGGTTGGCAGCCAGATTTATTGAATTGCGTGTGGATAACCTCCCAGCTCCTCACCTTACTCTCAGCGTGGGCCAACCTGGGCGGGCTGGAACGTGTTAATGAAGAGCTCAGATGTCAGTCCCTCACCTCAGTAGTCACAGGCATTCACAGAACAGGCAACACACAGACAAACACATCCGGATGATGGGCTGCATTTTTCACTTTCCAGCTGGACGCTTGCATGTCACATCAAAAGGGCCCTGGAGACATGCCACGCAGCAATAGATAGATGCTGCTGCCCAGAAGCCCTGCCCGCAGGGGAGTGGCCGGGAGATGAGTGGCAGAAAGCAGCCTTCTTGGGAGGCCCTTGGACACTTCCGCTGCCAGTTCTAGGAGCCATGTGGCACCAGGCGGCCACCCCCACCCAGCAAGTCTTAATGGCCGCATGCTGACTTAAAAACACAGTCTCAGAGAAGGCATTAACATTCCGAGCTCAGTTGTGTCATCCTGGTTGCCATAGCAACGCGGGGAACTATATTTTGCATCCCATGGTTATTTCTCCGCACTAATGAAATGGACATTTTTCTTCAGTGAATTGAATCAAAACTAATTGAGTAGTAATCAGCACAGACCCTGAAGTTCAAGGAAATGTAGTCTGACTAGCGCTTTGTAGAAATGCAGACACCATTAACTATCTTCAAATGAGATTTTTTTTTAAATTAGTGGAATCTTAGCAACCTATTACAGATGGGTGTAAGTGTTATCACACAAAAAAGCTCCTCATTTGTTTAGTGCAGGGAGGGGAAATTTATTTTCAATTAATTCAAGTGCCGATGGGGTGCGATGGTCTGTTGTGCCCTCTTCCCCAGGAAATATCTCAAACTGATGTGTACTCCTACATGGACCTTAAAAGAAAATACAGAATCCATTAATTGGATTCTCAGATGTTTTCAAGAAGGACTGGTTTTTATTCCTAAAGCCCATTCAGTGATGGAGATGAAAACAAGATTTTTGCTTGCTTGTTTTTGCATATCTTAGAGCTAACTCTGTCCAAGTTCAAATCACACTGTGATGGAAGAAGCTCCAGAGATACGTTTGGGAGCCATGGGTCATGATCTTTGTCTTTGAATACATCTACAAATTCTTCTTTGATTACTCTGATAGTATTTATTGCTTCAGTTTGGGTCTAGGTATTAATACTCCCCTGCTATGGGCAAAATCTGGTATATTATAAGAAGATATTTATGTCCTTTGAATACGGGCTTAAGTTACAGCTAAGAGACATTTGGTTATGTGTAAAGGAGAGCTTCTTTACTGTGACAGACTAGAAAATTTCTCCTAAATTTTTAAGACAGCTGGCTCATCAGGTGTGGTTCAACATCGGCCAGGGGTTGACTACATGAGTTCCTAATTTCAGAAATTGGATTCTGTTTACTCATAGAATCCACTGAGACGTGATGTGTCTGAGATCCCTTTGCCTTCTGAGCTTTCTCAGTGCCGCTTGGATTTGGGAAACAGAGGCTTCTCTTCTGTGAAGATGACCAGCAGGGGTAGCAGGTTCCTGATATGGGCACGAGATTCTTGAGGTGGGCACGAGACTCTTGAGGTGGGCACGAGAGCCAGGTTAGGGCAGGTGGGTTGGAGGAAATGCACCCCAATGTTTGGCAAATGGCTAAACAGATGAGTCATTTCCCTGGGACTGGCAATCTAATGCTTCCATCCAGCACTAAATTTGCATTAAAAATTGATTGTTCCATCATTTTTAGGAACAGCCAGACTTGATGGCGATGTTAGCATTTCCTTGAGGTGAGATAAAACTGCCTGGAGTCAGTCTCTCAAGCTGCTTGGCAGGACCAGGTGGGAGGAAGGAGCAAACAAGGAGAGGGAGCGGGGACTCACCTCCTCCATCCCGGCCGCTATGGGTCTACAGTGGGAGAGGGTGCTCTTCTGTGTCCACGGCAACTTCAGAGTATCCCAGTGGGGTTGGAGGGTTGAAAGGCAAGAAATGCCAAGTTTGGAGGCATTAGGGCCCTTGGAAAGATGATGGGCTTTCATTAGAAATAAACACAACAAGGCGGCTGGGCAATAGAGGAGAGTGGATTTATGGTTTATGACATTCCTAAAATATCTTTATTTAATAATGAAAACTTCATTATCTGGGCCTGGGTTGAAGTGTTGCTGTGGGTCCTCTGAGGATCCCAGCAAAGATCTTTCATCTTGACAGAAGTTCTAAATTACAACATTAGTGTTCTAACCGAGAGGCTGTTATTGCCTATTTGGTCTATCCAGGGAAATGAGACACACGTTGCTGGCGAGTGTAGGCTATTGAAATCTAATAGCTTAGAATATTAAAAATGGGGGCTGGGCTGGGGGTATACCTCTCTTTTCCCTCCTTGTCTCTCCCTCTCCTTCCCCTCCCCCTACCACGAACTGGGAAAAGTTAAGTGTAAACCTGGGATGTTTAACAAATTTTCATTATTTTTCTAGGAAAAAGAAGTAATTCATCTTTACTGTGGCCAAAGCCTTTATCACGTTTCACATTATTAAGAAACTACCATTAGGAGACCCCAAAAGCTAATTTTTTAGACCAACTGTATGCAACTATTATGTCTTTATTCTCATCCCAGGTATTTCTGTCTCCTTTTCAGCAGCGCAGCCTGACCTCCAAAAATGTGTCTGGTCTTTGGATGTTTCAAAGACAATTAGATCTAACTGGCTCCCGATGTTTGACTAATGGTCAGAACGGATAGGTCTCCAGATCACAGTTCAATTTTCACTCCTTCTGGCGGGGCTGGAAAATGGCCTGGCTGGGCCTGTGGGCTCTGAAGAAGGCCACGTGGGTGAGCCCAGACCTCTTCAGTCTGCTTCCCTTTGCTCACAATTCTTCCTCCTCATCCCTCCATTCCCTCCAACAGAAACATTTCACCTGCATTTTCCAATGGCCGTCTCTAAGGCTTGTTGCCCATGTGGTATACTAATAATAATGAAAGTGAAATTTTACTTGCTTTGCAGTGTCTGACTCTTTGTAATCCTGCTGATGGTAGCCAATCAGGCTCCTCTGTCCATGGGACTTCCCAGGCAAGAACACCGGAGTGGGTTGCCATTCCCTTCTCCAGGGGATCTTCCTGACCCAGGGATGGAACCTAGGTGTCCTGCATTGCAAGCAGATTCTTTACCATCTGAGTCAATAGGAAATCCCAATAATAACACTCCAGTACTCTTGCCTGGAAAATCCCATGGACAGAGGAGCCTGGTAGGCTCCATGGGGTCGCTAAGAGCCAGACACGACTGAGCGACTTCACGTTCACTTTTCACTTTCATGCATTGGAGAAGGAAATGGCAACCCACTCCAGTGTTCTTTCCTGGAGAATCCCAGGGATGGGGGAGCCTGGTGGGCTGCCGTCTATGGGGTCTCACAGAGTCGGACACGACTGAAGCGATTTAGCAGCAGCAGCAGTAGTCATAATGGAGTGGGCTTATTATGTGGTAGGCCCTATGTCAAGTGCTTTCAATGCATTAGCTCATTTAATCTTCACACCCACTTTATGAGGTGTAACTCATAACTCAACTTTCCATTGAGATAGAAACCTATTTCCTGGGGAAAGAGTGGCAAGTTTGCTACTTAACATTGGTCAGGGATGATGTGTGATCTCTTCGGTGTTTGTAATACTGCTGGTTAGTTCTGCTGGAGATACTAAATGAAACATAATGTTGAAAATATCTTTCTAAACTATGGCACCAGACAGGGCCATATTCTAACATGCAATTTACTACCATTCTTTGGAAGTGTGTTCAGCAATCAGTATGTAGCTGTAGAGAACTTTCTTAATTAGCAGCTCGCAGGACCCTGCAGGATTACAAATGGGTCAGGTCAGTTTTGCTGGGAAAGAGATCAAGAAAGGCCCTCTGCATGGGACACAGCTGTGGAGAGTGGGCCAAAAGGAAGCATGGCTGGGGGGCAAACTTGACAAGCATAGAAATGAGCAAAGGGTGTGTGTGCACATGCGCACGTGTGTGTGCACGTGCATGCAGGCTGGACAGGGGCTGTTGAAGGGAAGGGAAACAGAGCGTGAGCACAAGAAAGTGGTAGCCTCGGGGAGCAGGAAGAGGGCACACTGAGAGTAGAACTTCCCTTATTCAGGGCAGGCCCTACATGTCTCATTGAGCGCTTTCCAAACCCAGCAAAGGTTCAAGAGGAAGAAGCCTCTCCTGGCGCTAGTCAAGACTCTGATTCAGTAGGTCAATGGTGGGGCCCGGCCATTTATCCTTTTAAAACGGCTTTATGGGTGGCAGCCACTGAGCGTTCATCCACAGAGCCCTTGTAAACACGCCAGTCACATCACTCTTCCATTCCACACACACACACACATACATGTGCATACACACATGTGCACACACCTTCCCTTCCTTTCCTCCCTATCAAACTGCACCTGCTTAACTCTTGCTCACTGATAGCTCTCACCTTCCCTGACCTTATTCTACACCAAGCTCTTTTATTGTGCAATCTCCAGAGCTGGGTTGCTCTTCAGAACACTCATCTCAGTTCAGTTCAGTCGCTCAGTCGTGTCCGACTCTTTGCGACCCCATGAATCGCAGCACGCCAGGCTTCCCTGTCCATCACCAACTCCCGGAGTTCACTCAGACTCACATCCATTGAGTCAGTGATGCCATCCAGCCATCTCATCCTCTGTTGTCCCCTTCTCCTCCTGCCCACAATCCCTCCCAGCATCAGAGTCTTTTCCAATGAGTCAACTCTTCGCATGAGGCGGCCAAAGTACTGGAGTTTCAGCTTCAGCATCAGTCCTTCCAAAGAAATCCCAGGGCCGATCTCCTTCAGAATGGACTGGTTGGATCTCCTTG
>SJYV01052985.1:11121-79657 GCA_006410875.1 Neotragus pygmaeus | reverse complement strand
CTGGTGGATATTATGGTTTTTAATGTGTGTTTTTTTTTTTTTTTTTAATGTTAGTCCTTCTGTGAGTTTGGGGGACAAGCACTAATACTACAAAATGAATGTTATGTGCTTTAGATACTCAATATAAAATAATACAAATCATTACTCATTTATTTGTATTTGTCTCAACTTATTTCACTATACTTTTAAAGTTAAATTAGGTCATCAGTGATATTTTTTGACCTTCAGAGTAATGTTGATTCCCGAGATGATGTATTTGGATACCCTCATCAATTTGAAGACAAACCAGCATTAAATAAAACAGAAGATAGGAAAGAGTACAATATTGGTGTTCTGAGACACCTTCAGGTTATCTTTGGTCATTTAGCTGCTTCCCGGCTACAATACTATGTCCCCAGAGGATTTTGGAAACAGTTCAGGTAAATTACGGGTGAATGATGATTTTAGTTTTATGAAAATCGCAGTATACTAAGAGTAGGGGTGGGGGTTACATTGTGTTGTTTGTTTTTTTGTATGTTTGCAGTTAAGAATAAAGAATCTAGGGACTTTGCCCAGTGTGTATTTTATTAATTGCAGTTTGGTTCTGACTTTGGTTTGTTGTTTTCTTTTCTTTTTTTAGGTTTTTTTTTTTTTTGCCCCTGTATTTTTTAGATTTCAAATCATAATGGTCTGTCACACCTACTCAACTCTACTGTTATAACAAGAAAACAACTGTAAATAATTCATAAATGAGTAAGGTGTGACTCTGTTAAACTCCTTTTTTATGGACACTGAAATCTCAAATTCATATTATTTTCAGTTATGAAATATTGATTTTTTCCCCAGCCATTTAGTATATATAAAACCATTCTTAGCTCAACGATGGTATGTAGTCAATCAAGTTGACTTCACTCACGAGCTATTCTTAACTAGGATTACAAAGCTTCAGCTGATTCAAGTATATTATTCCGTTTGTGAATGGACAGTCCTACTTCAAACATGATTTTATTTTCCTGGTGAAGATATAGACTGTATATCTTTATGTTTATGATATGAAAGAATCACTCAACATAAAGAAAAGTGTCCATCAGTTAAATATTCTTAAAATAATATCCACATCAGAACTGGGACAGATAACGGTTTCATTTTTTCTTATATTTATGTTTATAAAGTAATCGTGTAGTTTCTTAGCATCCTACTCAGGTGACCAATAAAATGTATTCTACTCTTTTATTTTAAAAGCTCAATTACATTTTGGTCTGGTTTCTTTTTCATTAATTTTATCAAGGCTTTGTAACATGCCCAGCTATGGCTGTAACTGAATAGCACTAATATCCGAATAGAGGAAGGCTATAGTCCTTTACAGGTGTTAAAACTTATTTCAGCACAGGACCTCCTAAGTCGTTGGAGGTTCATAAGCAGAAGACTCATATAACTTCTGGGTCACCTTGTGTTTCAGTCAGGACAGTATTTTTTATATAGGATATAGATTTTTTTTTTTTAACTCATGAATTTGTAGTACCCCCATTATCTTTCAGTATAACTTCTATGTATTCTCCTCCAAAAGGAGATCCTCATGCCTGTTAAAGAGTCAGATTAAGAGTGTATTCTCCAGATTAAAACTCTCCACCTAGGTCAAAAGAATTATTTGCCTTTATCTTATTTCCTACCAAATGTGCACATTTCCTCTTTCAGTTCTCTCACCTGGCAAATATGTCTATCTTCTCTTTACATGTTACTGTACAAATTTTTATTAAAATCTTATTCTCTTTGTGATTGAAGATTTTATTAGTATTCTGGTTAACATTTCTGTTCTTATTCTTTTAGATTACTATATGATGAGTTTTCATCTTAAAATGTTTCATTCCATTATTTGTATATGTGCAGGTATATGTAATTATAGTTTGATAGCAAAACTGTATCACATGGATGTATGTATCTGTGTATTTCTATCTATAGGTATAGCTAGATACATAGATATGTAAAGTTTTTTTCATTGTAATACAGAATTAAAATGTTTGTACTTTAATGCTCTAAATTGTAATCTGTACTTAAATATGATGTTCTGATTTTTGCCTTTAAAGTTATTCCCACCGTATAATGGTGAAAAGCTTACAATTTAAAAAGCACTTTGTACTACCTACAGTCTAGACACACTATGTTCTCAGTGTGTTTTTTCTTTTCTGGCAAAGTTTGATTAACATAAAATTAACCTTTGTAACAACTATTTGAAAGTTCACTGGCACTTAACACATTGAAAATGTACTATCACTAGTATTATTATTGAGCTGTCTTGTTCCACAGTATTCTTATCGCCCAAAAGGAAATCCTCATGCCTGTTAAAGAAGCATTTCTCATTTCCCCTTCTTAAAACCCACCATTTTTTATATGAATTTGCCTGTTTTGAATATATATATTCAATCACAGTATGGCATTTGGGGACTAGTTTCTTTCTAAGGATATTTTAACGTATACCACTGTTTTAGCATGTATTGGAACTTCATAGCTAAATAATGGTCCATTTTTATGAATAATCCATATTCTTTGTTATTCACTCATTAGTGGATGGATCTTTGGATGGTTTCTATCTATTCCCTGTTGTGGACAGTACCTCTGTGAACAATCATGTCCTATAAGTTTTTGTATTTACATAAGTTTTTATTTCTTTTAGTATGTATCTAAGATGTGTATTTGGTGAATCATGTGGTAATTCTCTGTTTACCCTTTTGAGGAACCATCAGAGTCTTCCTCATCATTTTACCATTTTATTTTTCCACCATCAGACTGTGAGGAGTGCACATTTTCAATATTCATACCAATATGTGTAGGGAGTTTGTGTTGTTTGGTTTTGGTTTTCTTGTTTTTAATGATTGCTTCTCTGTGCATATTAAGTGATATATCATTTATGTTTCAGTTTGCATTTCTCTAATTAATAACATTGAGCATCTTTTTATTTTTTTATTTTTATTTTTTTAGGGTACTTCATATTCTGGTACACACTGTCTTTTTGTTGTTCTTTTATAAGAGTTGTTTATATAGTCATCATACTAGGTTTTTAGATAAATTACTTGTAAACATTTTCCCCCCACAATGTCTTTTTCCATTTTTAGTAGTGTCTTTTAATGCACAAAAAATTTTAATTTTAATGAAATTCATTTGACTCTAGTTTACTGTTTATTGTAGTAAAATTTGTAAAACATTAATATTTACCATTTTAAATGTCTTCTAGTATATAGTTCAGTGACACCATTTATGTCCATTCACATTTGTGTACCACTGTCTTTTTTCACCTTCTTAAAGTTGAAATTCTATATACATTAGTAATAATTCTTCATACTGATTTTTAGGTAATCATTTTAAGGATTTTGAAACTACTTAGGGCTATATCAGATCTTAGTTGTGGCATTTGAGGTCTTTCATTATAGTACACAGGCTTCAGTCTAGTTATGGCATCCAAGCTTCTGTAGTTATAGCATGTGGACTTTGTTGCCCCATGGCATGTGTGGCCTTAGTTTTCCCACCAGGGTTTGAATTCTCATTGCAAGGTGGAATCTTAACCGCTGGACTACCCATGAAGTCCGAGTGTTGGTTTCATAATCCTGCAACTTTGCTAAATTAACTAAATTCTAACAGTTTTTTGGTTGAATCTTTTGAATTTTCCAATTTGGATGTTTTATTTCTTACGGTTGCTTGATTGGCCTGACTAGAACTTCTAGTGCTGTGCATCACAACTGCAGTTACTTAGCACCCTAGAGCCTGGGGTTCAATGAGAGAAGTTGGCACTCTGCAACTGTAGAGTATCCCCTGTTCTTGGCAACTCAGGAGAACCTGTGTGCGGCAATGAAGACTCAGTACAGTGAGAAATAAATATTTCAAAATAAACTTAATGCTGTAAATTAAAAGTTAAGGAATGGGAAGGAATTCCCTGGCCATCTAATAGTTAGGATTTGAGCTCTAACTGTCAAGGACCTGAGTTCAGTCCCTGGTTAAGGGACTAAAAACCCCCAAACTGTATGGCACAGGCAAGAAAAGTAAGAGGATGAAGGCATTCTTTGCTGGCTAGGATGCAGAGAGTCTGGGTCACCTGTTGCTGGTATGAATGTAAATTAGTCAAATAGATAATTCTCCAGTTATCTCAAAGTAAAATTAATTAAAAAAAAAAAAACTTAAATGGTAGAAAAAGGTAAACTGTCATCACTAATATGAAGAAAGTTAAAAGAAAAAATTCAGGTAACTTCAGAAAACAGTAACTTCATTGGATTCCTGTAAAGCTTTAAAAAGTTGATTTCAAAGGAAAAAGAATCCAGAAGTCTGACTACTGACATAGTAGCATTGAGAAATTTGGTGTGAGAATTGGTATGGTTTAGTTGGAGAAGACTCTTGAGAGTCCCTTGGACTGCAGCGAGATCCAACCAGTCCATCCTAAAGGAGATTAGTCCTGGGTGTTCATTGGAAGGACTTATGCTGAGGCTGAAATTCCAATACTTTGGCCACCTGATGTGAAGAGTTGACTCATTGGAAAAGTGTGCTGAGAGGGATTAAGGGCAGAGGAGAAGGGGACAACAGAAGATGAGATGGCTGGATGGCATCACCAACTCAATGCACATGAGTTTGAGTGAACTCCAGGAGTTGGTGATGGACAGGGAGAGCTGGTGTGCTGTGATTCATGGGGTTGCACAGTCAGACACAACTGAGTGGCTGAACTGACTATCTTCAGTTCCGTTCAGTCACTCAGTCGTGTCCGACTCTTTGCAACCCCCATGAATGGCAGCACGCCAGGCCTCCCTGTTCATCACCATCTCGCGGAGTTCACTCAGACTCCCATATTAGTGGTGGTATTAATAACTGTTAAATGATTGCCTGTGTTTGGTAAAGATCATATAGTTTCCTCCTAAAAGATTGGATGTTACTGTATATAAATTTAAAATTAGCAGCCAGTTTTTTAAATTCCAGAACCACATCACACACATAAACCTACTTTACAGGTTTAATTTTTTGCCTTTTTTTTTTGGTAAAAATAAGTATGTTTCTATTCTTACATTTGTGTGAGTGTGTACTAGCTGGTAAAAATTAGTATGTTTCTCTTTTATGTGTGTGTGTGCATGTCACTTTAGTCATGTCTAGCTCTTTGAGACCCTGTGGACTATAGCTGACCAGGCTCCTCTGTATATGCGATTTTTCCAGGCAAGAATATTGGGGTGGGTTGCCATGCCCTCCTCTAGGGGATCTTCCCAACCCAGGTATTGAATCTGCTTCTCTTTCTACTCCTGTGTTGGCAGGTAGACCAAGTGCCACCTGAGAAGCCCTTTGTTTTATATAGGTTATTCTTTAAATGTTAAATTAGATGTTTTAGGTTTTCCAGGATAGCTTGGCTTTTCATAACAGGAGAGTTCTCATTTTATATACACACAACTGTTACTTTGTTTGAATTGGTTTGCTTAGGTTTTAAATCCATTCATCTTACAGAAAATGCATTCACTGTAGAATAGAGCAAATCTTTGTGTTTTCATTTAGAACAGTCACTTTAGGAATAAATGGCTATGGACTTTGCAGTATAGCACCCAAAATTTAAGCAGATTTAAATAACAAAGTAGTCATTACAAATTCCGTGTAACTTATATTCCACATAAATTTCATATAACATGAGACTTTTCCTTTTCATATTAATGGTCTCTTGAATAGAGAATGTATGATTATACTGTTTCATAAAGCAGATACCATTCTAAGTGCTTGCTGCTGTAAAAACAGTTATGGTATGAGATTATTTTACATTGCCACCCAGTACATAATAATGTACTAGTTTATTCCTACTTCCTATATAAAGGGATGAAGCCTCAACTAACATTTCTAATGTCATTGTCATTTTTGCTGTTTAGAAAAAGAAAATAACAGATAGTCTGGAAATAGAGAATACCTTTTGTTTTATTCTATTTTTCTCTTAGACTTTGGGGTGAGCCTGTTAATCTTCGTGAACAACATGATGCCTTAGAGTTTTTTAATTCTTTGGTGGATAGTTTAGATGAAGCTTTAAAAGCTTTAGGACATCCAGCTATGCTAAGTCAAGTCCTGGGAGGTTCCTTTGCTGATCAGAAGATTTGCCAGGGCTGCCCACATAGGTAAGTACTAGTTAACATTTTTAACAATGAACTTTATATTGGTCTTTCTTTTTTTAGTAGTATCAATATAAATAAAATTTCCACCAGTGTTTATGTATGGAAGCAGAAAGTACCAACTGAAATGTTTATGGTGTACCCAACTGTTGGGTGGGTGCTTTGTTTTCAGAGTTACTCAGTATCGTTACCTTTCTCTTAACATTATTTTGTCATATCTGAGGAAATAAAATGACATTTTTTCATAAATCTTTAGTTATTGTAAGGATACTTACATGGTGGTTATAGTGAAAATAATAATTGAAATACAGTAACTTTAGGGAATTCCCTCTTTGCCCAGTGTAGTGAAGACTTTGCTCCCACTACAGAGGGTTACAGGATGAGTCCCTGTCAGGGAGCTAAGGTCCCTAAAGCCACGTAGAACAGCAAAAAAACTTAAAAATTGAATTTTTGCAAATGGCAACTGGCATATAGTAAATACTCATTAACTATTAGTAGTTAATCTCCAGCATGCATCCCTGGCTGTTTGGAGTTTGTTTAGTTACCCAACAAAACTTTTAAAATAAGTAAGTAATAAAAAATACAGTAAATTTAGAGGTTAATGGTGGGTCTAGAGTAGTAGTTCATGTAGCAATTTTAAATTACTGTTGATTCTTACCATTCTTAAGATACGTTAGATAATATTTGCACATCATATCAGTAGCAGAAATTGACAATGTATTTTTTTGTGTTTTATAGCAGTTTAGGAGAGATTAACTTATTATGGGTTCCTGATGAAAATAAATAACTTCTGTTAATAACAATTCAGAAGATTTAATGATGAACACTCATTTATGCCTGTTGTGGGAGTTTTATTACACATTCACATGATACAGATACGATATCTTTTCTCACACAAAATGATAGTATTTCTAAAATTGTTTCTCTAATTAGTTTGGTGTGAGTGAATAAAGTAGATGTTTTTGAAACTAAGAAAATAAAGGTAAAATCACATAAATGAGAAATTCTTTTTACAGTGCCATTCATTTGGAATATGGAGAGAGATTTATTCACCTAGCATGGCCAATTTGGATTCTTAAGAAAGATACTTCACAATAGGGGACCAGTAAAAATCTAGCTCTTTGTCACCTATCAGTCCTCAATTTTTTTTTACACATTTTTCAGAATACTTGTAAATTCTTTTTCTCTGACACACGTATTGTGCAGAAGCAGTACACATTTCTGACAAGACTAGTTTTTATATTTTAGATGTTGTAAGAGTATGTAAGCTTCCCGAATCTCTCTAGTATTACATAACATGTGTTTTTTTAAGAGTGTACCAAACTGTAGATGAAGTCTGTTATCCCCTAAGACCATTTTTCTCCTCCATGGACAGGTTTCTATCACACTATGAACATGTGTAATAAGTATTTCTGTAGTGTATGTACTTCCATTGTTTTGTCTTTCTGTACTATAAGCTTCTAAATATGGACTATCTAAATCATAGTATCCTCTATGCTTTACACGTAGTGGACTTTGTTTGTTTTTTTTGCCACGCCCATGGCTGGTGGAGTCTATTTCCTGACCAGGGATTAAACCCAGGCCCTTGACAGTGAAAGCACAGGGTCTTAACCACTGGACCAATAGGGAAGTCCCTGGCACTCTTGATAGATGCATTGGATCAATTGATTTATTGGTTGGAAATCTATTTTCAGAATTTATTAGTATATCATTNCAAGGGGTCGAATAGAGTCAGAAACGACAGAAGCAACTGATCACAATCACACTCAAAGTGATTCAGTTTTGTTTGTGAGGGGTTTTTTGACTTTACAATTGGGGGACCTTTCTCCAGAGTCAGGGCATTTCTGGTTGCCTCAGGGTCCAGGGTGTAGATGATCAGGTAGGACAGTGTCTGGCCCATATACAAACAACTTTGTGCAATCCAAGAAAGGTGCTTAGTTTTATTACACATTCACATGATACAGATACGATATCTTTTCTCACACAAAATGATAGTATTTCTAAAATTGTTTCTCTAATTAGTTTGGTGTGAGTGAATAAAGTAGATGTTTTTGAAACTAAGAAAATAAAGGTAAAATCACATAAATGAGAAATTCTTTTTACAGTGCCATTCATTTGGAATATGGAGAGAGATTTATTCACCTAGCATGGCCAATTTGGATTCTTAAGAAAGATACTTCACAATAGGGGACCAGTAAAAATCTAGCTCTTTGTCACCTATCAGTCCTCAATTTTTTTTTACACATTTTTCAGAATACTTGTAAATTCTTTTTCTCTGACACACGTATTGTGCAGAAGCAGTACACATTTCTGACAAGACTAGTTTTTATATTTTAGATGTTGTAAGAGTATGTAAGCTTCCCGAATCTCTCTAGTATTACATAACATGTGTTTTTTTAAGAGTGTACCAAACTGTAGATGAAGTCTGTTATCCCCTAAGACCATTTTTCTCCTCCATGGACAGGTTTCTATCACACTATGAACATGTGTAATAAGTATTTCTGTAGTGTATGTACTTCCATTGTTTTGTCTTTCTGTACTATAAGCTTCTAAATATGGACTATCTAAATCATAGTATCCTCTATGCTTTACACGTAGTGGACTTTGTTTGTTTTTTTTGCCACGCCCATGGCTGGTGGAGTCTATTTCCTGACCAGGGATTAAACCCAGGCCCTTGACAGTGAAAGCACAGGGTCTTAACCACTGGACCAATAGGGAAGTCCCTGGCACTCTTGATAGATGCATTGGATCAATTGATTTATTGGTTGGAAATCTATTTTCAGAATTTATTAGTATATCATTAGAAGTTTCTGAAAGCTGCTCCTTCACAATGTGGGTTTCTGACTCTTACCACATTACTTAACCCACACTGTAAATTTTTTTACAATTGTGTAGTTGTAAAAGTACGTTGGATAGTTGAACTTGTATCATACCTTAGGCTGGAACTTGGCCTCTAAGTGCCTTAAACATTAGTTGCTATTTTACATTACATAAATAGAGGAACATTTAAAAATTCAGTTCATAAGTAGCCTTTTTTTCTAAACCTGATGAATATTTACCTTTTCCTTCCTGTAAATCAGTACTACTTAACACAGGTAGCAGGATTAAAAAAATGGAAAGAACTTATGCAGTGAGGTCAGAAAAACCTGGCTTTAAATCATATTCTACCTAGTAAATTGAACTATGTTCATCTCTTCAGTCTCCTGCTTCACCATCACTACTGCCCCCGCCCACTTCTATATCTGTAAAATAGTGACAGATATGTGTCTTTAGCAGCTTTTTTTTGAAAATAAGCAACAGAATAAATCCTTTTAATGTTTCTTAAATGATTTCTTCAGATATGAGTGTGAAGAATCTTTTACAACTCTGAATGTAGATATTAGAAATCACCAAAACCTTCTCGATTCTTTGGAACAGTATATCAAAGGCGATTTATTGGAAGGTGCAAATGCTTATCGTTGTGAAAAATGTGATAAAAAGGTATGTTTTCCTTATTTTTAAGTAAATATGATTACATTTAACATATGGGAGATGGGAAACATCAAAGCTATTTTTAACCTCAAAGTTTACCTATGCTGTGATGTAATAGTAGTCAACATGATAACTGATTAAGAAAGATTTGTTAGGGAAATGATATTGAAAGAAAGCAATAATAAATTGAGAAAAGTCCTTTAAATTGGGTGATTAATTTTAGAAGTCATGACAAGTTAACATCACTGTTTCTTATAGATTACGAAAATGATTTTTTTCTTGTAGTTAACAAAGGTCAGTAACTTTTCATTTCTTTCTTGAATCCCATAAGCATTGAACTCCTTAAACCTGAAGAGTTGCTAACAGAAAATATTTTTCCCCTTTCATATTCAGGCTTATTTTTCAACTTTAGAACCACTGTGTTAATTTTATTTGGTTATATCAGATTTTTAGAACAGCTTGCAGTTTTAAAGATCAGGTCTGATTGTAAAATCCCACCAACTAATTTTATTTGTGGCCACCTAAACAGCCTGTGGGATGGAATTATTACATGATTTGAAAATACATACTATTTTTAAAATAGTTAATGTTTTTCTGGACTCACTGTACCCTCTCATCTCCAAGTTACTTGCATTGTTTGAATTTTAACGGCATTAAAATTGTGGCCTCTAAAGCCATCCATATTATCTTTGATACAGTTTTTGCTAGAGCAGTTTCTTTTTCCACAAGCTGCTCTTAATCCATGTATTTTTACGAAAGGAATTTGGTAGCAGTTTTCCAGAAGATGATGTGAATTAAATGCAGCATGGTAGTATGTTATCTGGGACTACACTCTGTATATATTAGTCTGTTATTACTTATATTATTTCTCTTGTTTGCTCATAGCAGATTCTACTTATTAACATAAAAGTAAAGTTAAGAAGTGTAACATGATCAGTTAGCAATGACAGTGGGAATCAGGTAGTCATTAGTTGTCTGTCACTATTTTTTTTTGGTATCACTTTGCAACAGATGAGTGATTATATCTTTTGGTTTGCTATAAATATTTTGAAAAAGTCAATGATAGTGAATAATTATGTTTATTATCATTTATAAATTTAGCTGATCATAAAGTTTTAAATTATACTATTATAAAGTTTTTTGTTTTATTATTTGTTTTGTAGAAGAACATTCAATTACATTTAAATTTTATTGCAGGTTGATACAGTAAAACGGTTGCTAATTAAAAAATTGCCTCCTGTTCTTGCTATTCAATTGAAACGTTTTGACTATGACTGGGAAAGAGAATGTGCAATTAAATTCAATGATTATTTTGAATTTCCACGAGAGCTGGACATGGAACCTTACACAGTACCAGGTGTTGCAAAACTGGAAGGAGCTAATGTAAACTCAGAGAGTCAGTTGATGGAACAGAATGAACAGTCTGGAAGTGATACAACTGGAAACACAAAATACAGACTTGTGGGGGTGCTTGTACACAGTGGTCAAGCAAGTGGTGGACATTATTACTCCTACATCATTCAGAGGAATGGCAAAGATGGTGAGAGAAATCGCTGGTATAAATTTGATGATGGAGATGTAACAGAGTGTAAAATGGATGATGATGAAGAAATGAAAAATCAGTGTTTTGGTGGAGAGTACATGGGAGAAGTATTTGATCATATGATGAAACGCATGTCATACAGAAGGCAGAAAAGATGGTGGAATGCTTATATACTGTTTTATGAACGAGTGGACACAATAGACCAAGAAGATGAAATGATAAGATACATATCAGAGCTAACTATTACAAAACCCTATCAGATTATGTCACCAGCCATTGAGAGAAGTGTGCGAAAACAAAATGTGCAATTCATGCATAACCGAATGCAGTACAGTTTAGAATATTTTCAGTTTGTGAAAAAATTGCTTACATGTAATGGTATTTACTTAAGCCCTGCTCCAGGTAAGTTTTTTTCATAAAATTATTTACACTCAGTTTAAATGCGTCAGCATATTCAGTGCCAGTTAATTAAGTTACCCATACATTTGAATAGTGGCAGTCAGTATCTGGAGACAGAAAAACTTGAACTTAGGAGAGTTTTGACTAAGCATTAGTTTGAAACGTAGATTGGTTAAGCGCCAAGATAAGTGCTGAAGATTACTTTTAGCTAAAAAAAGAGCATTTATTTAAGCACTTTTAGGCAAAAATTGTGTTTGATTGTTAATGTGCTTTTTATTGAAGGACAAGATCACTTATTGCCTGAAGCTGAAGAAATTACTATGATCAGCATTCAGCTTGCAGCTAGGTTCCTCTTTACCACTGGATTTCACACAAAGAAAATAGTCCGTGGCCCTGCCAGTGATTGGTACATAGCTTTCATTTTATTTACTTTCTACTTACAGTTGGTAAAGTTTATGATAAGATTGCTTTATTTTCTGATTAGATTGCTTTATTTTCTCCTGACTGTGGGAATCATTTCAAATTTTAAGTATAACATAAAAGTCTTGGTAGCAGTGTTGAGAGAAACTGTGTATTTAAAATGCTTGTTAAGTCTTTGTTATATGGATTCTGGCTTATGTTTAAAAAGGTAGAGGAATTTTTAATGATTGTTTATATTTATAAAGGTATGGAAGACACTATAATACCTTGAGATCATAACTGTTCAGACATCTCAGATTAGAAAATGTTAAGGTGATATCACTAGGTCAAAAAGAGAGTATCAAATAGATTTGTAGTCCCCTGCATACACAGTTCTCATTAAATTCATTTTGTGACTGTGGGAGTAGAAAAGTCAGAAGGCTGGTCTTTGTATTAAAACCTACTGTGACTGCGTATTCCTTGACAGTCCAGTAGGATTAGGACTCTGTGTTTGCATTGTGAAGTGCCAGGATTCAATCTCTAGTCAGAGAATTAAAGTCCCACAAGCTGCATGGCATGCCCCACTCTCTCTCCCCACCCCCCAAAACCCCTAAGATTATTAATTATAGAGATCTTTCCTCTTTATTCAGTTCATAGAAACCTGTTTATTATAGTAATCAGAATGGAGCCCCATGTTGAAAATTCATTTATTTTCCTTTTTCAGGTATGATGCATTGTGCATTCTACTCCGTCACAGCAAGAACGTACGTTTTTGGTTTGCTCATAATGTGCTTTTCAGTGTTTCAAATCGTTTCTCCGAATACCTTCTGGAGTGCCCTAGTGCTGAAGTGAGGGGTGTATTTGCAAAACTTATAGTATTTGTTGCACATTTTTCTTTGCAAGATGGGCCTTGTCCTTCATCTTTCACATCTCCAGGACCTTCTAGTCAGGTAATTGAAAGGTTTGCTTTAATTATGAAATACTTAAGTGTAAATTATATTTTCTTCCAGTTGAAATTAATAAGCAAGCATTGTTTGTGATATGTACTGTATATGAAGGTTCATACACATTATTGGGTTCATTAAAATTGTCTCCCAGTAAGGTATGGTTATTGGGCAGTTTAAAATATAAGGAAAAATTATTTTATTCAGTTATTTGAGGCTCTGTACTAAGTTTTCAGTTAATGTTAATTTTATAAAGGCTGAGTTTTTTTGTTGACTACATTTTTAGCATAAAGCTACACATGGTTTTTATTTTATTATTCTCTAACACTTAACATATAAAACATCTAGTACAAAATCTCTCTAGCTCTTCCTCTCTAAAAAAGCAAATGTATTTAATAAATTTGTGTGTGATACTTCTGTAAACATACCCTTTTAATGCAAATAGAAGTATACTGTTATGTATCTTGTTGCTGATAAAACAGTAAATTATGCTTCACAGGCATGTGACAATTTCAGTTTGAGTGATCATCTGCTAAGAGCAGTGTTAAATCTCCTGAGAAGGGAAGTGTCTGAACATGGTCGTCATTTACAGCAATATTTCAATCTGTTTGTCATGTATGCCAATTTAGGTAAGAATTTCATGATTCTTTTTAATGTGTTATTTTGTATTTACATAGTATATGATGAAATTATTTCAGTGTTGAGAACTAAACAAGCAGTATTCTAGGTTTATCCTTGAAATCTTTTGCAGATTTTTTAGTATTTTTTTTTTTCCTTAAGATTCGGTTCTTTATTTTTGCTGTTCTGGGTTTTCCTTGCTGCATGGGCTTTCTCTAGTTGCTGTGAGCAGAGGCTATTATCTAGTTGTGGTATGCAGGCTTCTCATTGTGGTGACTTCTGTTGTTGTGGAACCAAGGGATCTAGGGTGCACAGGCTTCAGTAGTTTCAGCATATGGGCTCAGTAGTTGTAGTTCCTGGGCTCTAAAGCACAGGCTCAATAGTTGTGGTGTAGAGGCTTATCTGCCCTGTGGTACGTGGGATTTTTCCAGAGCAGAAATTGAACCTATGTCTCCTGCATTACAAGGAGGACTCTACCACTGAGCAATCTGGGAAGTACATGTATAACTCTTTAATGGCATTTCTCAGGTTGTCTAAGGTAATTTATGTACTTACTATTTCAGTAGTCTTTAAGGTCATAGATTATGTTCATGTTTTATCTTAAATCTGGCTTTGAAAAACTACTCATTCCCAAAACACATCTCATGCTATCTGAATCAGAATTCCTAGGACTAGGAAAAGAAATCTGTATTTTCTGAAGGATTGCAAGTAGTTGTACCTTTCAGGTTTAAGAATCATTTCCCAAAGAAGTTGGCCTTTTGTGCATATGTTTTGGTTAAAATAAATTGAAATCCACGACAGTGTATGTAGTTGTTTACTTAAAAGTTCTTCTGTTTAAATCAATACCAGTTAGTAACTGTCATTTTCAATATATCCTTTTTAGAGTAGCCTACTTTTTTCCTGAATGGTCTAGTGGTTTTCCCTACTTTCTTCAATTTGAGTCTGAATTTGGCAATAAGGAGTTCATGNTACATGTTTTTAAATTCATTACACTAAGTAACATTTAGTTATCTAATAATAATCTTTGCCTGTTGGAAGTTTCATTACTATATTTGGGGTCAAGAGTAATGTTTGGAACTAATGTTTCCCAAAATTCTGCTATGTTCTCTGAAGTAAAATTGAGCCTAGAAATGCTGATACAGAATTAGTTGCCAAACTCTGCCAACTTATCCTCACATTGCTCTTCACAGGGATTGATTATAGTTGATTTTGGAAATAAGCATGTGTACGTATTGCCAGCTGTTAGTCATTCTAATGGCCAAAAAAAAATTTTGTGCACTCTGTAACATCTTTGCTCCTTGTAATCTGATTTTCTAATTTTGTTGATATAATGTGAATGATTGACAGTTTATATACAATATTAAATGGTGAATTAGTGGGACTTATGATGTAATACTACGTCAGTATTTGAAGACACTGGTACTTGATAATCCTGTCAAGGAAACTTTGGATCAAGATTTTAAGCTGGGAATTCCCTTGTATAACTTGATAACAATGATTTTTTACATTTTTGGTATGTGTGCTAAGAATTGTGTTTGGATTGAAATGTCGGTGTAGTGATCCTCAAAGCAACCTGTGGAATCTCAATTATGAAAGAAAAACTAAAATTTAGAAGTAAAGTGACCTTAGAATGACATAGTTCAGTTCAGTCTCAGTAGTGTCCGACTCTTTGCGACCCCAGGAATCACAGCATGCCAGGCCTCCCTGTCCATCACCAACTCCCAGAGTTTACCCAAACTCATGTCCATCGAATGACTGTGACCTGTTTTTGGTGCAGTTTTGTCTTTAGGAAGAGCTTTGGAACTTCTGAGTCCAGCCACTGAGCTAGTCATTGCTGGTTGTCATATAAAACTCACTTTCTGTCTCATGTCAAAATCTCATTGAGAAATGGTTTGTTGTTGTTGCTTAGATTAAGAGAATATGACACCTCAAAATGACAGCTTTTTTTGATTTTTGGTCAGCTTCTGAGGCACCCATGTATTGAGGTTTTTCACCTTTCCAGTTTTAAATATCAAATGACCATAGAACGGCCAAGTTAGTTCTTCAGCAACTTCTCATGTAGTTGTATGAGGGTAAGCTTCAATGATGTGCTCATTTGGTCATCGTCAACTTCCAGTGGCCAGGTCCTATACTCCTCATCTTCAAGGCTCTCATATCTTTTGCAGAACTTCTTGAACCACTGCTGCACTGTACAGTCATTAGCATTTCCTGGGCCAAATGTGTTGTTGATGATATGAGCTCTCTCTGCTGCTTTATAGTCCATTTTGACCCATTTGGAACTAAAATAAGAAAATCGCCTGAATTTGCTTTTTGTCTGACGTCATTTCCTAGCCCCTACTAATAAGTCATTAGGAAAAAACAAAATGAGAAAGGGCATTTTTTTTAAAAGGATGTGTTATGTAACCATATTTAGTTATTTTAAAATTTAATTGGAGGCTAATTACAGTATTATGATTTTTGCCATCCATCAACATGAATTAGCCACAAGTGCACATGTGTCCCCCCATCCTGAAACCCCCTTTCACCTCCCTCTCTACCTCATCCCTCTGGGTTGTCCCAGAGTACCTTGCTTCATGTATTGAACTCACACTGGTCATCTGTTTTACATATGGTATTATACATGTTTCATTGCTACTCTGTCAAATCATCTGACCCTTCCCTTCTCCCACAGAGTCCAAAAGTCTGTTCTTTCATCTGTGTCTCTTTTACTGCCTTGTATATAAGATCATCATTACCAGCTTTCTAAATCCCATATATATGCATTAATGTACAGATTGGTGTCTGTTTCTGACTTAACTTCACTCTGTATAATAGGCTTCAGTTTTACCCACCTCATGAAAACTGACTCAGATGTGTTTCTTTTTATAGCCATGTCATAGTCCACTCTGTATGTGTACTGCAACTTCCTCATACACTCATCTGCCAGTGGACATCCAGATTGCTTCCAAGTCCTAGCTGTTATAAACAGTGCTGCCATGAACATTGGGGTACCTGTTTCTCTTTCTCTAGTTTCCTTGGTGTGTGCCTGAACCCAGTGGAACTGCTGGGTCATATGCCAGTGCTATTCCCCGTGTTTTAGGGGATCTCCACACTTGTCCATCATGGCTGTACTTGTTTGCATTCCACCAGCAGTGTAAGGGGGTTGGTTCCCTTTTTTCCACAGCCCCTGCAGGATTCATTGAAGAGTTTTTGATGGTGGCCATTCTGACTGACGTGAGATGATACCTCATTGTGGTTTTGATTTGCATTTCTCTAATAATGAGTGACATTGAACATCTTTTCATGTGTTTAGCCATCTGTTTGTCATCTTTGGAGAGATGTCTGTTTCATTCTTTGGCCCATTTTTTGATTGGGTTGTTCGTTTTTCTAATATGGAGCTTTATGGTCTTGTATATTTTGGAGATTAATTCCTTGTCAGTGATTTCATTTGTTGTTATTCTCTCCCATTCTAAAGGCTGCCTTTTCACCTTGTTGTTCCCTTCCTTTTGCAAAAACTTTAATTGTGTCCCATTTATTTATTTTTGTTTTTATTTCCAGTACTGTGGGAGGTGGGTCATAGAGGATCTTGCTGTGATTTATGCCAGAGAGTGTTCCGCCTGCGTTTTCCTCATAAGAGTTTTATAGTTTCTGGTCTTATATTTAGATCTTTAATTTTGAGATTATTTTTGTGTATGGTATTAGAAGGTGTTCCACTTTCATTCTTTTACACATAATAACCACATTTATCTATAAATGTATTCCAGTATCAAACAGCAAAATTCAACAGTATAAAATAAAGCAGCAATAATTTTTGCACCAAACTAATAGCATAGTTTTGACCCCCCATATGAGTTCTAATGGTTAGAATACAGGTTAATTTTGTACTGCTGAATTGTATCACTTCCATGGAAACTAGACTACACTCTGAAATGGTATCTTGAAATAGTCATCTAAGTAAGTCTGTTCTCAGCTGAAGCAGTCATAAAGACATACTTCATGGTAATTTTAATGAGTACAGTTTAGTATTAGTTAATTGTTTTAGTAATTCATTTAAATTACTGTAAAACAAAGTCATTTTGGATTAATAATAATTTGGTGGAATTTCAGACTCGAGTTGACTTAGTCAGCTCCCCATATTGCTAGCTGTGTGATAGTAATTTGACTTATATATTTACTTTCTCATCAGTGAATTGACTTTACTAATGGGACTTTTAAGTACATTGAATATATAAGCAGTGGACTTCAAAATGTTAGTTAAGAGACACTATAAATTTATATATCTGGTTCTTTTTTAGAATTCATAATGCACTTAAAGGAATCCCAGATGATCGAGATGGATTGTTTGATACTATCCAGCGCTCTAAGAATCACTATCAAAAAAGAGCATACCAGTGTATAAAATGTATGGTGGCTCTCTTTAGCAATTGTCCTGTTGCTTACCAAATATTACAGGTGAGTGTTTTTTTGTGTGTGTGATCTGGATCATAATTAATGGATACTTTCTAAGGAAAGAATCATGAAAATTTGGAATCAGCATTTTAAGTTAACATTTAAAAATTTTAAGTATTCTTTTATATAATTATTTTATTTTCTCTTGAAGGGCAATGGAGATCTTAAAAGAAAGTGGACCTGGGCAGTAGAATGGCTTGGAGATGAACTTGAAAGAAGACCATACACTGGCAATCCACAATACAGTTATAATAATTGGTCTCCTCCAGTTCAGAGCAATGAAACATCAAATGGTTATTTCTTAGAGAGATCACATAGTGCTAGGATGACACTGGCAAAAGCTTGTGAACTCTGTCCAGAGGAGGTAAAAAAAGTCACCCATGGGCAGCAAATAGAAATGGAAGAAAGAAAAGTAATTTTTTCCTTTATAGGCTGGTGTTTATTGTTAAAAAATTGTCATGCAATTTTATTGGCTTTAATGTCTAGTATTAATTTTTCTTACGTAGTCAAGGGAACTTCCTGACACCTTTGTTGAAATTAGTTTGGAGAAATTTCAGTGAAATTGTTCTAAACATGTTTAGGTGAATCAAAAATTTTTTCTCTGAATTATTTTATTGGCTGTAAATGAAAAAATGTTTTTAAAAAGATGAGCTTTGTGGATATAAATTTTTTTTTAAATTAAAAGTGAATTTAAAGTTGCTTTGTAATCACATTATTAATCTTTTTAAACATCTTAATAATAGGAGCCAGATGACCAAGAAGCCCCAGATGAGCATGAATCATCTCTACCAGAAGATGCTCCATTATATCCTCATTCATCTGGATCTCACTACCAACAGGTAAACATGAGTTTATCTTCATTTTAACCCCCTGATTTTTGTGATTATTTGCTTATTTTTCTTAAATATTTTGTAGCTATTAGTTGTGACTATAAAGTAATAAACTATTTAGAATAACTTTGACAAGAGATCAGAAGAGTGGATGGAGTAGAATGACACTACAGCATATTTTGACCACTCTTACAGTATTTTCTTTGCCCACTAGGAACCTCTCTTGTACCAAAAACTGCACTTAATCAAGATGTATATTTCGCATTAACATGAAAATAAGCAATATAAAAGTGTCTTGGTTCCTTTGGTGCAATGTTTAGTTGCAATAGGGGTGTCTTTTAAACGATAGTCTGGGTTTAAGCCTCAATTTTGTCAAATTACTCTCCAGTGAACAGGAAGGACCTGGGAATATGGTCACAGTACTAGTCAAATGACATCCAGCTAACACAGCACATTTTAGTCCTTAGTTCATTCTCAAAGAACCAGCAGGACTAGAGATTAAAAGTTTCTTATGTTCTTCATTGGATAAAATAGTCAATATTCTCCACTGGAAAAAGTATTCAGTAGTGCTTTGTTTCCTGATGGACAGTACAGGCCAGTCTGATGGATGTGATTGCTGATGTGGGAAAGTAAAAATAAATGTAAATGTCTTCCAAGTTTAAATAAAGATTATAATAATATTGTCAATTTTGAACACTTAAATGTATCTTCTCTGAAATATCATGAGTGGAAAGACTACAAGAAGACTGAAAATGGCAGAGATCCTAGTTGTTAAGATTCTTGAAACCATAGACTAATGAGCTTGGTGTGTGTGCCCTAGCCAAATTCTATAAGAATCAGAGAGGAACACACACACACAAAAGCAACAAAAAACATACACATAAGTAATCATAGAAACCACTGTAGCTTCATGAAGAAAGCATCATGTTAAATAAGTTCCCTTCCTCCTATTAACATTTGACTCATTTTAATAGATAGTTCATTGCAGGAAGCAGAATAACTGATAAAAATTTTATTTGAAGAAACTTTGATTTGTAAACAAAAATTGGGTGAGAAAGTTTCTAGAAAGGTTGTTCTGAATTATAAACTATAAATGTGACTAATTCAGCTATTTAGGCATTGGTCTTTAATGTTCCTTAAATCATCTAAAGGTCCTTGTTAAAAATCACAGGTTGCTGAGGACCACCCCAAGGAAAATGGACTCATTGCTGCTTTTACACTTGGTAGGCTCAATTTGCTTAGTCTTGGCCAACTGTTTTGCAACAAGCTGGATTGTAGTTTGTCAGGCTCCTCTATGGGATTTTCAGGCAAGAATACTGGAATGGATTGTCATTTCCTCCTCCAGGAAACCTTCCTGACCCAGGAATCAGACCCTCATCCGTTGTGTCTGCTGCATTGCAGGCAGATTCTTTATCAGTAAGCCACCAGGGAAGCCTTTAGACATACTTTACCATGTGAATTTTTAATTTTCATTTGAAAAGTTTGACATGCCAATCTGTTTCACCTTCTCAGAATAATCACATACATGGACAGCCATATACAGGACCAGCAGCACATCACTTGAACAACCATCAGAAAACTGCCCAGCAGCAACAAGAAAACTGTGAAGGCAATGAAGAAGTAGCCTCATCTGAAATAAAGGATCAGTGAAATGTCCATAATTAACTGGTTCTTTAAGACCAGGCTATTAGGCCTTACAGTCCAAACTTATATATACTTGGCTAATATTTAACAAAATAGAGAAATTGTGTAACATGGAGCAGAGAGTTTATTCATTGTCTCATTTGCAGAAGTTTAGTGTCAACAGGTGATCCACCTGTAGGAGAGTGTATAGTGTTTTGTAATAAATGGGTGATATGTAAATGGGAGAGTTGTATATAATGCATTGTTTGATGGTTAATTCTTAAGCAACAAAAACTTTTGGTGACTATGAGAAATCTACAAAAAAAGTTGTTTTTTGGGTTTCTTTTTTGTTATGTCTGCTGCACTTGGCAACCAGTATTGTCAGCTTCATGGCAATTGGATCGACGTCTTTATGAAAAAAAAAGATGGGGAGAAGAAAGTTAACATTGAAAGAGGCCATTCATATCAGTCACACCAGTAGCTGCTTAATAGCTCTTAGTTACTGGAGCCACTGTAAGGCTTTGAATAACATGGGTGATGTTGAAAATTGGTGTGTAATAACACTATTTATGCATATTTTTCATTACCTTTTTATTCTTGGAGTACATGATCACTTTAAAGCTATAGTAATGCTGTATTGTATTTAGCTTGGCTTCACACTATGTTGGTGTAGCCAGCAAGAACACACAGTAAGTTTAGCCAGTGAGAACAAAGTTACATGAATGATAGCAGTTTCCTCAAAGTGACAGATATGTTGCCGAGAGCTTTTATTTCTTATACCAGAAATAAATATAAAATGAGAAATGTGACAAGCAGTCTTTGGTTACATGTATGTTCCTCATATTTAATATTTGACAGTTGAGTCTCTTGATGGGACACAGAAATGTGAAAGTATTGATAATAGAAATATTAAAATATAAATATGCAAAATTTTGCTATGCCACAATGTGGAGCACATAAGAGAAGACTGTACTTGATGTCCTTGGTTGTATTAGATGAAGGCTCTAAAATTTTGCTTCAACTGGAAGCCAGTGAAGTGGACATCATCAGAGTCCCATAGTTCTTTGAAATACCATTGCACCAAGATATCTGGCTGATAGTCTAGTCAGTCAGAATTTTACTTGGTAGCAAAATTGTCCCAGGTTCTTTTCCATTCCAAAACTTACTCTGGTAGGGTTTAATTAAAACATAAATTTATGGTTAGTTATTATAATTCTGAAGTACTGTTGTAGAATAAGCATTTGTTTCAGGATTTCAGGAAACTTGGGAGTAAATACTATATTTTAAAAATTGGTAACTTTTAAATGTGTGTAATATTTTGGAGCCTGTCTAAAAAACCAAATATACCTGCAAACAAATACAGCCCATCTTATACTATTTAAATATTTTGCTGTTTTGTTTTATAGAAATTATTTTGCTGAATTCACAAATAGAGTTTAAGAAGACTTTGTCCTCTGTTGTTTTTGTTTCCTGTCATTTTTATTTCTTCTTAAAAACTGCATGTACATTGAAATTTATTTGCATAGCATACCTTAACATGATACTGAACTCAGCATTTCAGACACGTTGGGATTTTACGTTTGAAATAATTTGCCTTTGTTCTTTACTATGAGAGAATTACAGAAAAAAAAAAAAAGAACTTAAAATTTTCCTAACATAACTGATCTTGTGCTTTCTTTTTTTACGAGAAGTCTGTAACTATAATTGTACTTCATAAAAAAGTATTGTGACTAACAGAGAAGATACGGATTTCCACTACTTCATATAGCTACATACATGGTAGCTATATGTATACATACATATATATACATATATATATATATACATATATATACACATATATATATACATATATATACATATATATATATACATATATATACATATATATATATACATATACATACATACATATATATATACATATACATATGTACATATACATACATATACATACATACATATACATACATACATATACATACATATACATACATATATATACATACATATACATACATATATATACATATCTGTCTCTTATACACATCTGCATTGGTCTTTAATGTTCCTTAAATCATCTAAAGGTCCTTGTTAAAAATCACAGGTTGCTGAGGACCACCCCAAGGAAAATGGACTCATTGCTGCTTTTACACTTGGTAGGCTCAATTTGCTTAGTCTTGGCCAACTGTTTTGCAACAAGCTGGATTGTAGTTTGTCAGGCTCCTCTATGGGATTTTCAGGCAAGAATACTGGAATGGATTGTCATTTCCTCCTCCAGGAAACCTTCCTGACCCAGGAATCAGACCCTCATCCGTTGTGTCTGCTGCANTGTAGAAGATCATGTCATGTGCAGACACTGAGAATTTTACTTCTTCTTTTCCAATCTGGATTCTTTTTTTTCTTTTTGCTGTGGCTAAAACTTCCAAAACTATGTTAAATAGCAGTGGTGATGGTGGGCATCCTTTTCTTTTTCCTGACTTTATAGGAAATGCTTTCATTTTATTACTATTTAGGATAATGTTTGATGTGAGTTTATCATATATGGCTTTTATTATGTTGAAGTATGCTTTTTCTGTGCCTTCTTTCTGGAGGGTTTTTTATCATAAATGAATGTTGAATTTTGTCAAAGGCTACCTCTGCATCCATTGAGATAATCATATGGTTTTTATCTTTCAGTTTGTTAATGCAGTGTATCACATGTGTTGACTTGTGAATATTGAGGAATTTTTGCATCCCTGGGATAAAGCCCACTTGGCATGATGTATGATCTTTATTATTAATATGTTGTTGAATTTTGTTTGCTAAGATTTTGTTAAAGATTTTTGCAGCCATGTTAATCAGTGATATTGATCTGTAGTTTTCATTTTGTGTGGCATCTTTGTCTGGTTTTGGTATTAGGGTGATTGTGGCCTCATAGAATGAGTTTGGAAGTTTACCTTCCTCTGCAATTTACTGGATGAGTTGGAGGATAGTTGTTAGCTCTTCTCTAAAGTTTTGGTAATTCAGCTGTGAAGTCATCTAGTCCTTGGCTTTTGTTTGTTGGTTGATTTTTGAGTATGGTTTTGATTTCTGTGCTTGTGATGGGTCTGTAAGGTTTTCTATTACTTCCTGNATAGTTGTTAGCTCTTCTCTAAAGTTTTGGTAATTCAGCTGTGAAGTCATCTAGTCCTTGGCTTTTGTTTGTTGGTTGATTTTTGAGTATGGTTTTGATTTCTGTGCTTGTGATGGGTCTGTAAGGTTTTCTATTACTTCCTGGCTCAGTTTGAAAGTTACACTTTTCTAAGAATTTGTCCATTTCTTCCAAGTTGTCCATTTTATTGGCATATAGTTGCTGATAGTAGTCTCTTATGATCCTTTGTATTTCTGTGTTGTCTGTTATGATTTCTCCACAACAATATTTCCTTTCTAATTTTGTTGATTTGATTCTTCTCCCTTTGTTTTTTGATGAGTCTGGCTAATGGCTTGTCAATTTTGTTTATCTTCTCAAAGAACCAGCTTTTGGCTTTGTTGATCTTTGCTATGGTCTCTTTTATTTTTGGCATTTATTTCTGCCCTAATTTGTTATTTCTTTCCTTCTCCTAACCCAGGGGTTCTTCATTTCTTCCTTTCCTGTTGCCTTAGGTGTAGAGTTAGGTTATTTGTTTGATTTCACTCCTGTTCCTTGAGGCAAGCCTGTATTGCAATGAATCTTTCCGTTAGCACTGCTTTTACTGAATCCTATAGGTTTTAAATTGTTGTGTTTTCATTTTCATTTGTTTCTAAGCATATTTTGATTTTTAAAAAAGTTTCTTCTGTGATTTGTTTGTTATTCAGAAGCATGTTGTTTAATCTCCATATGCTTGTATTTTTCACGGGTTTTTTCTTGTAGTTGACATGTAGTCTTACTGCATTGTGGTCAGCAAACATGTTTGAGATTATTTCAATTTTTAAAAAATTTACCAAGGCTAGATTTATGGCCTAGGTTGTGATCTGTCCTGGAGAAGTTTTCATGTGCACTTGAGAAAAAGGTGAAATTCATTGTTTTAGGGTAAAATATCCTATAGATATCAATTAGGTCTAACTGGTCCATTGTATCATTTAAAGTTTGTGTTTCCTTGCTCCTTTTCTACTTAGCTGATCTATCCATAGGAGTGAGTGGGGTATGAAAGTCTACCACTACTATTGTTACTGATAATTTCCCCTTTTTGTTAGCATTTGCCTTACATATTGCAGTGCTCCTAGGTTGGGTGCATATATACTTATAATTGCTATATCTTCTTCTTGGATTGATCCTTCGATCATTATGTAGTGTCCTTATTTGTCTCTTTTCATGGCCTTTATTTCAAAGTCTATTTTTTCTGATATGAGTATTACTACTCCTGCTTTTGTTTGTTTGTTTTTGGTCTCCATTTGCGTGAAATACCCCAACCCTTCACTTTCAGTCTGTATATGTCCCTAAGTTTGAGGTGGATCTCTAGTACGGGTTTTATTTTTGTATCCATTCAGCCAGTCTTTGTCTTTTGGTTGGGGCATTCAACCCATTTACATTTAAGGTAATTATTGATAAGTATAAGCCTGTTGCCATTTATTTTCTTGTTTTGAGTTCAAGTTTATAAACCTCTTCTGCGTTTCCTGCCTAGAAAAGATCCTTCAGCATTTATTGGAGAGCTGGCTTTTTGGTGCTGAATTTTATGAGTTTTGGCTTGTCTGTAAAGCTTTTGATTTCTTCTTTATTTTTGAATGTGTTCCCTGCTGTGTACAGTAATCTGGGTTGTAGGTGTTTCTCTTTCATCACCTTAATAATGTCCTGCCATTCCCTTCTGGCTTGAAGAGTTGCTATTGACAAATCAGCTGTTATCCTTATGGATATTCCCTTGTGTATTATTTGTTGGGTTTTTTTCCCCTTACTGCTTTTAATATTTGCTCATTTGATCTTCATTGGATTAAAATGTGTCGGGGTATTTTGCCTTGGGTTTATCCTCTTTGGGACTCTGGGCTTCTTGGACTTGGGTGACTATTTCCTTCCCCATTTTAGGGAGGTTTCAACTGTTACCTTCTCATGGCCTTTCTTTTCTGGACTCCTGTGATGGGTGTTGGGGTTTTAACATTGTCCTGGAGGTCTCTGAAGTTGTTCTCTTTCTTTTAATTCTGTTTTCTTCTCTACTTCATTTATTTCCACCATTCTGCCTTCCACCTCACTTATCTTCTGCCTCAATTATTCTACTGTTGATTCCCTCCAAAATGGTTTTGATCTCATTTATTGCATTATTTTGGAGAAGGCACTGGCACCTCTAATACTCTTGCCTGGAAAATCCCATGGACGGAGGAGCCTGGTGGGCTGCAGTCCATGGGGTTGCTCAGAGTCAGACACAACTGAGCAACTTCACTTTCACTTTTCACTTTCATGCACTGGAGAAGGAAATGGCAACACATTGAGAAGGAAATGGCAACTCTGGAGAATCCCCGGGACGAGGGAGCCTGGTGGGCTGCCGTCTATGGGGTCGCACAGAGTTGGGCATGACCGAAGTGACTTAGCAGCAGCGTTGCATTATTTACTATTGATTGACTCTATTTTGTTTCTTCTAGGTCCTTGCTAAACATTTCTTGCATCTTCTCAACTCCTGTCTCCAGACTATCTGTATCTCCATTTTGTTTTCTGAATTTGAATCATTTTTACTGTCATTATTCTGAATTCTTTTTCAGGTAGACTCCATATCTCTTCTTCTTTTGTTTGATTTGGTGGGCTTTTATCATGTTCCTTTACCTGCTGAATATTTCTCTGCCTTTTCATTTTGTTTAGGTTGCTGTGTTTGCGGTGGCCTCAAGGGTTCTTGGTTAGAGAAGCTTGCTTTGGTGTTCTGGTGGATGGAGCTGGATCTCTTCTTTTTGGAGTGCAATGAAGTGTCCAGTAGTGAGTTTGGAGGTGTTTATGAGCTTGGTGTGACTTTTGGCTGCCTGTATTTTTGTGCTCAGTGTTATGTTCCTTATTTGTTTGACAATTAGCTTGGTTTGGCTTGCTCTTAAACTTATTGACTCTTGAGTGGAGCTTAGTTTCAATGTAGGTATGGAGACTTTTGGATGACATTTTGTTGATCAGTGTTCCCTGGAGTCAGGAGTTTTTTGGTGTTCTCAAGTTTTGGATTTAGGTCTCCTGCCTCTGATTTTCAGTTTTATTCTTATAGTAGCCTCAAGGCGTCTCCATCCATACAGCACTGATGACGAAACTTCTAGGTTAATGGTGAAAAGATTCTCCAAAGTGAGGGACACCCAGAGAGGTTAACATGAAGTTACATTAATTTACATGAAGAAGAGAAAATTGAAAGGGGATATGGAAGTGGCCAGGATTTTTCAGGCCAGTACTCTTGCCTGAAAAATCCCATGGATGGAGAAGCCTGGAAGGCTCAATCCACCAGAACTCCAATGCAAGCTTCTCTAACCAGGAACCCTTGACAAGCCATTCGTCTAACCCCCGCAACAAGGAGGAACTTCCACAATAAAGAGGAACCATAAACATGGGGTCGCTGAGGGTCAGGCACGACTGAGCGACTTCACTTTCATTTTTCACTTTCATGCATTGGATAAGGAAATGGCAACCCACTCCAGTGTTCTTGCCTGGAGAATCCCAGGGACGGGGAAGCCTAGTGGGCTGCCATCTATGGGGTCGCATAGAGTCAGACACGACTGTAGTGACTTAGCAGCAGTAGCAGTAGCAGGAAGAGAAAAGGGGGAGTGAAAAAGAGACAAGTCTATCCTGTGATCAGTTCCCCAAATTTTCTCCACAGCCTGGAACAGCAAAAGAAATTCACAGAGTTAAGTAGAGAAGAGACAGGGGAGGGAGGAGATAGAGGTGATCTGGGGAAAAAAAGGAGAGTCAAAAAAGGAGGGAGCAATCAAGCCTGTAATAACACTCCTAAGTAAAATGGATAGTGAAGATTGCAATCTTAAAGGTACAGAATTGATATCAAATACCAAAAAGCAAAGATTAAAAATCTAGAGTAGATTGTAGACTCTCAAAAATACAGTATTTAAAAAAAAATCTCAAAAGTTATATTTAAAAAACGTGAAATTTGCTTTAATAATAAGGTCTTTTTTTCAAGGTAATAGTAGGTTTTAAAAATGAAAATTAATGGATTAATGAACTTAATTAAAAAATTAAATGATAATAGTAAAATATATTTAGGAATTTCTCTGGTGGTGTTGAGGGCAGTGTGTGGTCAGTTCAGTTTTAGATAGTTCTTTGTTCCACCTTGTATTTCTTCTCAAAGTCTATAGTGAAAGTGAAAATGAAGTCGCTCAGTCGTGTCCGACTATTTGCGACCTGTGGACTGTAGCCCACCAAGCCTCTCCTTCTATTTGATTCTCTAGGCAAGAATACTGGAGTGGGTTGCCATTTCCTTCTCCAGGGGATCTTCTTGACCCAGGTATCGAACCCAGGTCTCCCACATTGCAGGCAGATGTTTTAGCCTCGGCTCCAGCAGGAAAGCCCTTAAATACAAGAATACAGTCTCTCAGAAAACCTATAGAGACACAGAACTTCAGATCTAAGTACTAACATCAAAGATTTCAAGGGAGGAAAGGAAGCCAGGTGGAAAGAAGGGGGAGGAGGCAGGAGAGGGGGGCAAAAGTGGTGGTCTTACAGAGGGTGGTCTCTTGCCACCTACAGATAGCCAGGCATTATGGGACTTTTACCTGGGCCTCCAGAGAAGGGAGGACTGAAACTCATTCTCCTGGGTTTCCTTACCCTACTGCTCTTTGGGTGCCCTTTCCCAGTAAAATCTCTTTGCTTTGTCAGCACATGTGTCTCCTCAGACAGTTCATTTCTGAGTGTTAGACAAGAGCCCATTTTCAGGACCTGGAAGGGGTCCCCCTTCCTACAACAAATGACTCTTATGGGAGTCTTCTTTGACGAGACTGACATCCTGACCACTCGGGGTACTCAGGGGCCAGTGTGCTTGCCAGTGGACCAGACCCAGCAGCCGCAACTGGGACCCTTTTGTCCCTGGTCTCCTCCTGATCCGGACAACTGGCCAGAGTGCCCCGACCGGTAAGGAACAAGAGACTTTATTGACCTCTCTCCTCTTCCCTCTCTTTCCTCTCTTTAACCCTTCCTATCCTTCCCAGTTTTTCTAGTCCCCGGTCCTGGATGCAGTAATCTGGTCGAAGGGCCCTCAGCCTGAGCTGAGGATTGGAGACTGATCACCTCCTCTTGGCAGAGAACTCAAGGTCTATAGGTTCCTCCAATGTAGCCAGTGCTAACTACAGGGTTTTAATCTGTTGTACTTGTCAGTTCCAAAGCTGTTCCCTCCTCTTGGTTTATTTTGGCTTCCTCTGTTTGCAAGTCTCTTCGATATCTAATTTCTGCCCTGACACAACGGGTTAAAGGTGGTCATTTATTTAGGCTCACTTGTTCAGTTGTACTATGAGAGGTATGAACACTGCAAACAAATATCACTGGAATGTGTGGGGAGTGCTTGCAGTGTCTCAGCCATACTGGGTTTGCCTCCAGTCACGCCGTGTGTGCTTTCTCAGTCTACACTGCTCAGGTTCTAGCTTGCTCAGCTGGGGAACTAAGGCTGGCCCTGGGTTGCGTGCACTTCTCAGATCTATGCTGCTCAGGTTCAGGTTCCCAGGTACTCCACAAAGCCATAGACTCAGTTGGGTCTGCGTTTTGTGCCCTTCCAGGTACGAGCAGATCAATCGACCAGGCGATCAGGCGCACTCTCCCCTGGTACAGTGTGTCTTATCACCTCCCCAGTCCCAGCCACTTAGTTTCCCGGTGCGCAGGGCCATCTCAGGTGTGCTGTGTGTCTCCTCAGGAGATCTGATCTCTGGCTGCGACCCTCTAGGGGGATGTCAGCTGGCCAGGATCCCAGGAAGACTTGGTTAGCAACGGAAGCCTGCTTGCAGTTTGGTATGGGATGCCATCTCTGGAGCCGAGTTTGCCCCCTTCTGGTTCTGGCTGCCACCTGCCTGCCTCCCTGGCTCCCACAGGGGATAGGCTGGTCTGCAGCCACCTAACTGTGCTTTGGTATTCGCTCAGTCCTTTGTTCTGTGAGCAAGCTAGCAGTGCCTTAAGTTAGAGTTTTTTTGTGCAATATTTCTCTCTTTCTCTTTCTTCTTTTTTTTTCATCCCTGTCTGACTATCCCATGGTTTGGGTTGCTGTCTCACATTAGCTCCCTCAGATTGCCCTCAGGGCATTCAGGCCTATTCGTTACTCTAAGCAATGCTCCCTGTGTCTCCCTGTTCAGTCCCTGCTTGCTGGTGATGGACACAAGTGTCTGGGATACTTCGCCGCTGGGAGTTGCCATTAAGCGCCTAATCTATGGGTTTTATTTATTTATTTTTTCCTCCTGGTATGTTGCCCTCTGAGATTCCAACACTCCCCCACACACCCGCTGGTGAGAGGTTTTCGTGGTGTTTGGAAACTTCTCTTTTAAGACTCCCTCCCCATGATGGATATCTGTCCCTAACTCTTTTGTCTCTCTTTTTATCATTTGTATTTTGTCCTACCTCCTTTTGAAGACAATGGGCTGCCTTTCTAGGTGCCTGGTGTCCTCTGCCAGCGTTCAGAAGTTGTTTTGTGGTATTTGCTCAGTTTTCAAATGTTCTTTTGATGAATATGTGGGGGAGAAAGTGGTCTCCCTGTCCTGTACCTCCGCCATCTTAAGACCTCTGCCTAGTTTCATTTTTTTAGAGGTGGTTGACCAGTTTATTTAGCACCAGATATTAAAGGGATTGTTTTTTCTCCATTGCATATTCTTGCCTCCTTTGTCAAATATAAGGTGCCCATAGGTGCATGGATTTATCTCTGGGCTTTCTGTTGTATTCTGCTGACCTAATTTTCTGTTTGGTTGATCTACCCATAGGTGTGACCGGGGTATTAAAGTCTCCCACTGTTATTGTGATACTGTTAATTTCCCCTTTCATATCTGTTAGCATTTGTCTTACGTATTATGATGGTCCTATGTTGGGTGTATATATATTTATACTTGTTATATCTTCTTGGATTGATCATTTGATCATTATGTAGCCTCCTTTGTCTCTTTTCACAGCCTCTATTTCAAAGTCTATCTGATATGAGTATCTCTACTTCTGCTTTCTTTTGGACTCTATTTATGTGAAATATCCTTTTCCAGCCCTTCACTTTCAGTCTATCTGTGTCCCTTGGTTTGAGGTGGTTCTCTTGTAGATAGCATATATAAGGGTCTTATTTTTGTATCCATTCAGCCAGTCTTTGTCTGTTGGTTGTGGTATTCAACCCATTTAAGGTAATTATTGAAAAGTATGGCTCCGTTGCCATTTACTTTGTTGTTTTTGGTTCACATATATAAACCTTTTCTGTGTTTCCTGTCTAGGGAAGATCCTTTAGCATTTGTTGAAGAGCTGGTTTGGTGATGCTGAATTCCCTCAGCTTTTGCTTGTCTGTAAAGTTTTTTATTTCACCTTCATATCTGAATGCGATCCTTGTTGGGTAGAGTAATCTTGGTTGTAGGTTTTTCTCTTTCATCACTTTATGTACTGCCATTCCCTCTGGCCTGAAAGGTTTCCATTGAAAGATAAGCTGTTATCCTTATGGGGATCCCCTTGCATGTTTTGTTGCTTTTCATTTGCTGCTTTTATTATTTGGTCTTTGTGTTTGATCTTCATTATTTTGATTAACATGTGTCTTGGGTTTAGCCTGTTTGGGACTCACGTCCATTGAGTCTGTGATGCCATCCAGCCATCTCATCCGCTGTCGTCCCCTTCTCCTCCTGCCTCCAGTTCCTCCCAGCATCAGAGTCTGTTTCAATGAGTCAACTCTTCGCATGAGGTGGCCAAAGTACTGGAGTTTCAGCTTTAGCATTATTCCTTCCAAAGTACACCCACGACTGATCTCATTTAGAATGGACTGGTTGGATCTCCTTGCAGTCCAAGGGTCTGAGTCAAGAGTCTTCTCCAACACCACAGTTCAAAAGCATCCATTCTTCATGCATAGTACAAAAGAAAATCATTAGTCCAAATGAAATAAGCAAAATAGAACTAAAAAAATAACTGGAAAACAAGGAATAAAATGACAGTAAATATGCTTATGAATAGTTACTTTAAATGTTAATGAACTAAGGACTTCAATAAAAGACACAGGATTGCTCAGCAGATTAAAAGAAGACCATTCAATACACTACCTATAAGAGATTCACTTCGGGGTAAAAGACACATACAAAATGAAGATAAAGCAATGGAAAACATTTATATAAATGAAAAGAATAAAGGAGTAGCAGCATACATATAAAAATAATTAGACTTTAAGACAAATATTATAAAAGGCAAAGAAGAGTGTTATATTAGGATCAAGAGATCGATAAAAGAAGAAGGTATTACACACAACATATATGGACCCAACAAGAGAGCACCTAAACATATAAAGAAAATACTAACAGAGGTAAAAGAAGAAATAGTTGGAGAATTTAACCCCTACCCCTGACAGCAATGGGGAGATAATTTGAACCTAAAATCAATAAACAGAGAAGAATGACATAATAGACCATTCTATTTATATCTACAGGATGCTACATTTAAAAAATGGAAATCTGGATTCTTTTCAAGGGTGTGTGGAATGTTATCCCAGTTTGATCACATACCTGGTCACAAAACAAGCCTTAACGAACTTCAGTTCAGTTGCTCAGTCATGTCCGAATCTTTGCATCCCCACGAACCACAGCATGCCATGCCTCCCTGTCCATCTCCAACTCTTGGAGTCTACCCAACCCATGTCCATCAAATTGGTGATGCCATCCAACCACCTCATCCTCTGTCATCCCCTTCTTCTGCCATCAATCTTTCCCAGCATCAGGGTCTTTTCAAATGAGTCAGCTCTTAGCATCAGGTGGCTAAAGTATTGGAGTTTCAGCTTCAACAACAGTCCTTCAAGTGACACCCAGGACTGATCTCTTTTAGGATAGACTGGACAAACTTAGGAGGATATAAATTATATCAATCATCTTTTACAGCATCCGTAGTGATTCAGCAACAAAGAAGATGCCTGCTGAGAAGGAGACAGAGGCTCAATCCCTGGGTCAGGAAGATTTCCTGGAGAAAGAAGCAGGAACCCACTCCAGCATTTTTACCTGGGAAAGCCCACAGGCAGGAACCTGGTGGGCTACAGTCCATGGAGTTGCAAAAGAATCAGACACAACTTAGTGACTAAAAATCAATAAAACATCTTTTCCAACAACAGGATGAAACTAGGAGTCAACTATGGGGGAAAAAAGAAACAACAACAATGGGAAACAACAACAAAAATGCAACTGATCAATGAAAATAAAAATTAAAAATAAAGAGGAAATAAGAAAATGAGAGAAATAAAACTGAAAACACAACTTTACAAAAGTCTGTGAACAAACAAAGACAATTCCAAGAGGAGATCTCAGGCAATCTAACCTAAAAGAGTTATAAAAACAAGCATAGTCCAAACTCAGCAGAAGAAAAGAAATAGTAAAAATTAGAGGAGAAATTACACATCAACAATACCAAGAGCTTTNAAAGAGTCAATATATAATGAATAATGCAATGAATGAAATCAGAAACACTCTGGAGCAACAAATAGTAGAATAATGGAGGCAGAAGATAGGATTAGTGAAATAGAAGATAGAATGGTAGAATTGAATGAATCAGAGAGGAAAATGAAAAACGAATTAAAAGCAATGAAGACAATCTCAGAGATCTCAGGACAATATGAAACACTCCAACATTCGATTTATAGGAGCCCCAGAAGAAAAAGACAAAAAGAAAGACCTTGAGAAAATACTTGAGGAGATAATAGTTGAAAACTTCCCTAAAATGGGGAAGGAAATAATCACCCAAGTCCAAGAAACCCAGAGAGTCCCAAACAGGATAAACCCAAGGCGAAACACCCAAAGACACATATTAATAAAATTAACAAAGATCAAACACAAAGAACAAATATTAAAAGCAGCAAGGGAAAAACAACAAATAACACATGAGGAAATTCCCATAAGGATAACAGATGATCTTTCAATAGAAACTCTTCACGCCAGGAGGGAATGGCAAAACATACTTAAAGTGATGAAAGAAAATAACCCACAGCCCAGATTACTGTACCCAGCACGGATCTCATTCAAATATGAAAGAGAAATCAAAAGCTTTACAGACAAGCAAAAGCTGAGAGAATTCAGCACCACCAAACCAGCTCTCCAACAAATGCTAAAGGATATTCTCTAGACAGGAAACACAAAAAGGGAAAATGAACCCGAGCCCACAACAATAAAGTAAATGGCAACAGGATCATACTAATCAATAATTACCATAAACGTAAATGGGCTGAATGCCCCAACCAAAAGAAAAAGACTGGCTGAATGGATACAAAACAAGATCCCTAAACATGTTGTCTACAAGAGACTCACCTCAAAACAAGGGACACATACAGACTGAAATTTAAGGGCTGGAAAAAGTTATTCCATGCAAATAGAGACCAAAAGAAAGCAGGAGTAGCTATGTTCATATCAGATGAAATAGACTCTAAAACGAAGGATGTGAACAGAGACAAAGAAGGACACTACATGATGATCAAAGGGTGAATCCAAGAAGAAGAAACAACATTTTTAAATATATATGCATCCAACATAGGAGCACTGCAATATGTAAGACAAATGCTAACAAGTATGAAAGGGAAAATTAATAATAACACAATAATAGTTGGAGACTTTAATACCCCACTCACATCTATGGATAGATCAACTAAACAGAAAATCAACAAAGAAACACACACTTTAAATGATACAATAGACCAGTTAAGCCTAATTTATATCTATAGGACATTTCATCCCAAAACAATGAATTTCACCCTTTTCTCAAGCACACACGGAACCTTCTCCAGGATAGATAACATCCTGGGCCATAAATCTAGCCTTGGTAAATTCAAAAAATTTGAAATCATTCAAGCATCTTTTCTGACCAAAATGCAGTATGGTTAGATCTCAATTACAGAAGAAAAACTGTTAAAAATTCCAACATATGGAGGCTGAACAACACCCTTCTGAATAACCAACAAATCACAGAGAAATCAAAAAAGAAATAAAAATATGCCTAGAAATGAATAAAATTGAAAACATAACAACCCAAAACCTGTGGGAAACTGTAAAAGCAGTGCTAAGAGGAAAGTTCATAGCAATACAGGCATACCTCAAGAAACAAGAAAAAAGTNCAGCTGAACAGAAGCCCCACCCTGAGCTGGTCTCACCAGCTTGCCAAACGCAATGAGGCACACAGTACAAGCCATCAGCGACTAGGAGGTCAATGGAAACTCAGCCATCCCCCCCTCATACCCCTAGTTGTCCCAGACCCCTCGCAGAAACAGAGAGAAGGAAGGTCGTCTTAAGGTGGCTTTCTAGGAAGTTCAGAGCAGTTTTACTTACAGCCAGGGAGGAGTCTGGGCAGGGAAAGGTCCCAGAATCTCAACTTCATCCTCACTCGACTGGCAGCAGCTGGACTCACAGCACTTTTGACAGCAGTGGCGGCTGGAGATGTGTATAAGAGACAGAGACAGAGTAACAGCTAAGTTTTAACTGACAGATTAAGTTCAAACAGATGCACTACATATACACAATGGTTTCAGTTCAGTTCAATTCAGTCGCTCAGTCGTGGCCACCTCTTTGCGACCTTGTGAACTGCAGCATGCCAGGCCTCCCTCAAAGTCAAAGTGAAAGTCAAGTCGCTCAGTCGTGTCCAACTCTTTGCAACCCCATAGACTGTAGCCTACTAGGCTCCTCTGTCCACGAGATTTTCCAGGCAATGGTACTGGAGTGGGATGCTGTTTCCTTCTCCAGGGGATCTTGCCAACCCAGGGCTTGAAATCGGGTCTCCTGCATTATAGACAGACACTTTACCATCTGAGCTACCAGGGAGGTCCACAAGCTCCTTAGGCACTCCTAAGTCTGGTCTTGGACTGTATCTTCTACCACATTCAGCCAAGATGAATTCATGTGATATGGTGCACACAGCTTATTAAGAAATGGCTAGAAAAAGGTGAAACTGTTTTCATGTTCCCATCAGTAAAAAGCTCTGTAACACAACAAGCATTGTACCTAAAAGTTTTGACTCAGTCAAAAACTGATACACAGTTTTGATGCTGTATAAAAATTAGCCTGGAATGTAATCATTGATTCAGTTTTCTTTTTATTCTGAAAAAATTAAAAGAAGAAAAAAAAATCACTGCTTTTGCTTAATTAAGCAGATACTTTGTGCTAAAATTCAGCAGATACTTTGTGCTAAAGAGCACATTCCCTGTCAATCAATAATTCCGAGTTTACCCTAACTCATGTCCATTGACTTGGTGATGCCATCCAACCATCTCATCCTCTGTCATCTCCTTCTCCTCTTGCCTTCAATCTTTCCCAGCATCAATGTCTTTTCAGATGAGTCAGCTTTTTGCATTAGGTGGCCAAAGTATTGGAGTTCAGCTTCAACATCAGTCCTTCCAATAAACACTCAGGACTGATTATCCTCATTGCTCAGCATAAGAAAGCACCACTGAAATTAGAAAATTATGTCACTGATTGACACAGGGATGATGATGGTGGATTGTACAATAAGGTAACTCAACCAGACAGAGAAAGACAAAAGCATATCATGTCCCTTCTTAGCAAAATAAAAAAGAAAAACATCAGATCAAATTTGCAATGCAGAGACCCTGAAAATTCAAACTGATGCCCAGGTGAAGCAGAAATTGTCAGTTAGTGTAAGACTCCTATTTTTTTAAATTTAATTTTCCTTCTCAAGTAAACATCTTACTCCATTAACCTAAAACTATACTCTTTGTTCCAATTTCCTGGCATTCAGAGGAATGCATCCGTGGTCTGGTAGGTCATAAAACATCCAGACCCAGGACAGGACACTTATTAACTGTTGCCTAACTTATATATATATATATACAATACCTGATGTGCCATCAGTTCTTAGCCCATTTACATCTGGTCCTTAAACAATAGCCTAAAGTCATGAGAAAGTGTCACAGGATGGTAAGTCAATGTCTATGTCTAAAACAAACTTAAAAACTGGGGATCAAAGGGATCCATAAAGATGTCAAATTGGACGTGGTGGTCTTTAAGCTAACTGGTGAAAAATTACACATGTTAACATGGGAGGCAATAAAAAACGTACTCATCAATACTAGTAAAGATATAACCTGCTGTAATTCCCACCTTTTGGGGAACCCTCTCTCAGTGTCTATGTGGACAGCTTTACTTTTCTCTTCTTTAAAATAAATTCTGCCTGCTTGCAATGGTGAGTGTTTTCATGTTTGTGAAATTCATTATTTGGCTCTGCAGACTAGAACTCAGATTCCCTTTCATAGGGATCTAGAAAAAATTAAGGACCAGGGATGAATTAAGTTGTTGGGGACTAACATACAGACAGAAATCTGTTATCTGTAATTGCTATTTCACATGGTTTATCAACTTCTTCCCTCTCTTTCTTGCTTCCTTCCAGATACACACATAAATCTCTGTCTCACCTATTCACAGAAATGTGTACCCCTAAGAGATAATCCATAACGATTATCTTCTTTTTACCTTCCTTATATACACAAGAACTGCATGTGAAATAGATATTTCACAAGAATCTGATGATCAGTATGATGCTTGATTTTCTGCAATAAGATCTATGGTAAAATAATCCAAAAGGGAAAGTTATATTGCATGGATTCAACAAACCTGAATCGTGGATCCACACTGACAACAAACAAGCATGGCCAGTCTTCTAAATACTAAAATAACATCATCTTGATGTTAAAGGAAAGGAAAGAAAATGTCTATTTTATTCCTTCAGACTTCCTGACTTGGACTTCAATCTTATGACTGGAGCTTGAGTAGCCTTGGGTGCCAAGACTGGACTGGGTTCATGTCAAGACAGCCTGCCAGTGGGCCCTTCGTTGAACCCGTTTTAAAACCTCTTCTACCTACTGGCTTTAGCTGGAACCAGACTCCCAAGTGGTGTAAAGGCCTGGAAGATCTTGGAGACAATAGTCGTGTATTATCCACCTTTTCAAGGGCTGGAATTCCCAGATCAAGCCTCCATTCTTACAGTGTAGACACCCAGGTACCATAGCACCCTCAGCTGTGCGCTGTGGTCCTGGCTTGGTTTCAGTCACAGTTTAGGGGTGTGAAGATTTAATGAGATGAAACAGTGAGACACAACCCTGTCAGTTCAGCTCAGTCACTTAGTAGTGTCTGACTCATTGTGACCCCATGGATTGTAGCACACTAGGCCTCCCCATCTATCACTAACTCCTGGAGCTTGCTCACTCATGTCTATTGAGTCTGTGATGCCATCTAACCATTTCATCATCTATTGTTTCCTTCTCCTCCTGACCTCCATCTTTCCCAGCCTCAGGGTTTTTTCAAAAGAAACAGCTCCTTGCATTAAGTAGCCAGAGTATTGAAGTTTCGGCTTCAACATCAGTCTTTCCAATGAACACCCAGGACTGATCTCCTTTAGGATGGGCTGGTTGGATCTCCCTGAAGTCCAAGGGACTCTCAAGAGTCTTCTCCAACACCACAGTTAAAAGCATAATAATTCAGTGATCAGCTTTCTTTATAGTCCAACTCTCACATCCATACATGACCACTGGAAAAACCATAGCCTTGACTAGACAGACCTTTGTTGGCAAAGTAATGTCTCTGCTTTTGAATATGCTGCCTAGTTTGGTCATAGTTTTTCTTCCAAGGAGTAAGAGTCTTTTAATTTCATGGATGCAGTCACCGAATCTGCAGTGACAGTGACTGTATCGCTGTTCCCAAAATAAAGCTTGTCACTGTTCCCCCATTTATTTGCCATGAAGTGATGGGACCACATGCCATGATGTTAATTTTCTGAATGTTGAGCTTTAACCCAAACTTTTCACTCTCCTCTTTCACTCTCATCAAGAGGCTCTTTAGTTCTTCCTCACTTTCTGCCATAAGGGTAGTATCATCTGCATATCTGAGGTTATTTATATTTCTCCTGGCAATCTTGATTCCAGCTTGTGCTTCATCCAGCCCAGTGTTTCTCACAATGTACTCTGTACTCTGCATTCCATAGGCATATTCCACTTCAAAACACAGCTCAAGAAGCTAACATTCTTAAGGTTGTAGTTGTCCCAGGAATCAGTCATTGGCCTGAAAAAGCGCTACCACTTTGTGGACTTTTTACCACCATCTTGTAACTACAACTGGATAACTAGTGCTTACTGACACCTTAAAGTCAGACTTGAGGGTTCTTAATGATAACAGCTACCTTCAGGACATGTCTGGCAGCAAATATTACAAAAATAAATTCCAAACACAGTGGAATTTCAGAAGGCCAAATGCTACAGGTACATTTTCCTCACAACTTTTAAGGAAAAAAGCAAATAAACAAAGAACAAAACTGAAAACCCATATCTCCACCACAGAGTACGAGACTCCGCATTCCTAGTTATGATAGGAGTGTCAATCAGAAGGACACCAGAAATCAAATCCCAAGTTGCCATTCTGAAAATGCTACAAACAACAATTGCAAAATGAATCATGGAGGAAAGAGAACCCAACTACACTGTCAGTGGTAATATACACTGGCAAACCCAGTAGAATGGATAATCTCCAAATGCAGGCAAAAACCTATCATGAGAGGCTAAACTTTGGATTTGACATTCCCACACCCCATCTACTCAGTGGGTAGGAGAGCCTAAGGCTCTACAGAAGAAGTTTTGAGAGGATACCCAGCAACTAGAGGAAGCTGAGTCTCCAAAGAAGAGCTGACTAGATACAAAGCAGGTAGAGGAACCTGAAGTTGCGCAGAAAAGTCAGTTGGATACATAGTGGTTAGAGAAGCCCAAGGCTCCACAGAAGAAGAGTCAGCTGGATACTCAGCAGGTAGAGGAACAAGAATTTCCACAGATAAAGAGGAGGCAGGATAACCAGAGAATCAGGAGTAGCGACCCTGGAGACTCAATAGATGAGTTCCTATAGATTAAACCCTGTAGGCTGAGGCGATCAGACCCTAGAGACTCAGGAGAATAGACCACAAAACTCCAGAGACTTGAGTCTGGAGACTCAGGAAATGAAACCTTAGGATACCCTGGAGACTGGATAGACTTAGGAGAGTAGACTTAGGAAACTCATCATAGGAGAGGATAATTAGACTACTCAGGAAAGGAGACTCCAGAGACTTGGGAGACGAGATGGTGGACACTCAGGATACCAGACACCAGGATCTCAGAAGAAAAGACTCCAGAGTTTCAAGAGAAGGACCCTTGAGAAACAGAAGATGAGACCTTGGAGACTCAGAAAATGAGATCCAGGAGTCTTAGGAAATGAAACCCAGGAGTCACAAGATATGAGAGATTAGAGTCTCAGAGATGCACCCTGGAAATAAGACCCTGGAAATTCAGGAGAAGAGACCCTGGAGGCTCAGGACACAAGACCCAGGCATCTCAGGAGATGAGATCCAGGGGTCTTAGGAGAAGAGACACTAGAGTCTCAGGAACACCCAGGAAATGAGACCCTGGAGACTCAGGGGATGAGACCCCAGATATTCAGGAGATGAGATCTCAGAGGTTCAGAGGAAGAAACCCTGGAAATGAGATACTAATGAGTCCTTGTAGATGAGACCCTGGATACTGAGGAAACCAGAACTTGGAGACTCAGAAGACTAGACCCTGGGCTCAGGAGACTAGGCACTGAAGACTCAGGAGATGAAACCTTGTAAAGCGTACTCTGGAAACTCGGATAGACTTAGTAGAGGACAGTTAGCAGACTCAGAAGAGGAGATGAGACTAGGCTACTTACGAGTGGAGAGCCTGGAGAGTCTGGAGGCTCAGGAATCAAGATGGGGACTCTCAGGATATGAGACCCTGGAGTTTCAGGATGTCAGACCCCACAGTCTCAGGAGATTAGATCTGGAGCTTCTATGGAGCCAGTCTCAGGAAACAAGACACAAGAGATGAGACCGTGAAAACCCAGAAGATGAGACCTTGAGGACTCAAAGTCAAGATCCAAGAATATTTGGAGATAAAACTGTGGGAAGGAGATTCATGAAAACAGATCCTTGAGACTCAGCAGAGGAGATAAAACTAAGGTTAATCAAGATAGGAATGTCAGAAGACTCAGAAGAGGAGACCATGGAGACTGAAGAGATGAGACAATAGAGACTTAAAAAATGAGACTCAGGTTATGAGATCCAGGTCTGAGGAAACGAGACCCCAAAGGCTCAGGACCTGAAACCTTGGGGTTTTTGGAGACCAAGCCTCAGAGTCTAAGGAGAAAAAAATGCCCTGAGCTTGAGGAGACCAAACCCCAGAATCTCAGGAGACCAGACCATGGAACCTCAGGAGATGAGACGCCAGAGACTCAGGAGATGACACCATGAACCCACAGGAAGGAAGACTGGACTCTCTGGAGGTGAGATCCCAGAGACACAGGTGACAATACCTAAGAGTCTAAGAAGATGAGACCGTAGGGTTTCAGCCAATGATACCTTTGAGATGAGACCCTGGAGACTCAGGATACAAAATCCTAGAGACTCTGAGACAGGAATCTGGAGCGTCAGAGATGACACCCAGGAGTCTGGCAAAGAGATGCTGGACTCTCTGAAGATAAGTCTAGAGACTCAAAATGAGACCTTGAACAGGAGATTCAGAGACTTAGGATAGTAGACTCAGGACAGGAGACTTAAGCTACTTAGAAGAGGAGGCAACTTAGGCTACTCAGGAGATGAGACCTGGAAGTTTCAGGAGACCAGACCCCTGAGTCTCAGGAGTTGAGACTCTAGAAATGAGACCCTGGAGACTCATGAAAGAGATCCTTGAAAATCAGAAGACAAGAACTCAGAGATTCAGGAAATGAGGCCCAAGGGTCTTAGGAGACCAAACCCAGGAATCCAAGGAGATGAGACCTCTGAGACTCAGGAAATGATACCCTGGAAATGATATTCTGGAGTTACAGGAGAAGAGACCCTGGAGACTCAGGACATGAGCCCCAGGAGCCTCAGGAGCCCCAGTAGAAGAGACCACAGAGTCTAATGAGACCATACCCAGGAAATAAAATCCTGGAGACTCTGGAAATGCGACCATGTACATGAGACCCTACAGACTCAGGAAACAAGACCCTAGAGATTCAGTAGGCAAGACCCAAAAGCCTCAGAGTATGAGACCTGTAAATGAGACCCTAGAGACTCAGAAGAGACTTTGGAGCCTCAGTAGATGCATCTTTGTAGATGAGACCCTGAAGACTCAGGAGACTAGACCCTGAAGACTCAGGGGATAAAATCCTGAAAATGATACTCTGGAGACATGGGATATGAGACTTAGGAGAGACCTAGGAAAGGAGATGCAACATAGTTTACTCAGAAAAGGAGAGTCCAGAGACTCAGGGAGGAGATGATGGACATTCAGGATACAAAGCCCCAATATCTCAGAAAATGAGAATATAAGCTCCTCTGCCTACTGGCTATACTCTTGACTCATCTTTTGTGGAGTCTCAGGATACTCTGCTTAGTGAATATCCTGTTCCTTCTTTTCTGTGAAGCCTCAGACTCCACTATCCACTGGATATTTTGACAAGTCTTCTTCTGCGGTGCCTCCTGTACTTGCTGGGTATCCTGTTGATTCCTGTGGAGCCTCAGGCTCCTCAACCCACTGGGTTTACTGCTGACTCTGCTTACATTGAGCCTCAGGTTCCACTTCCCTTGCACATCTTCTTCTGTGTAGCCTCAGACTCCTCTACATCCTCAGTATCCTGTCGACTCTTTTAAAGTGGAGCCTCAGGCTCACCTACCTGCTGGGTATCATACCCACTTTTTTCTCTGAAGTCTCATCTTATCTACCTGCTGCGTATCCTGACAACTATTCTGTAAGTGCCTCAGACTTTCTATTTTGCCTTCTGGGTATCCTGTCTAGTTTTCTTCTATGAGACTTGGGGTCCTCTACAAACTGGTTATCTTGATTGCCTTTCTTCTGTGGAGCCTGAGGATCTTTTACCAGTTGGATATCCTGCCCCTCTTCTTTTTTGAGCCTTAGGCTCCCCAATCTGCTGGGTATTCAGCCCACATTTCTGTGGGTCCATAGGTCGCTCTAGCTGCTGGGTATCTGTCTACCTCTTCTTGGATATTCAGGCTCTGTATCCTGATGACTCTTCTTCTGAAGTGCCTCAGTCTTTTCTACTTGCTGGGTATCCTGGTGCTTGTTCTTTCTTGGAGCCTCAGACACCCCTTTCTACTNCCCACATTTCTGTGGGTCCATAGGTCGCTCTAGCTGCTGGGTATCTGTCTACCTCTTCTTGGATATTCAGGCTCTGTATCCTGATGACTCTTCTTCTGAAGTGCCTCAGTCTTTTCTACTTGCTGGGTATCCTGGTGCTTGTTCTTTCTTGGAGCCTCAGACACCCCTTTCTACTGGATATTCTGCTGCCTTTTTCTTCTGTGGATCTCAACATCCTATACCTGCCAGTAATCTTGTTGATTCTGCTCCTCTGAAGCCACAAGCTCCTCTTCCTTCTGCATATCCTGCTGCCTCTTCCTCTTCTGTGGGTCCTCAGGCTTCTTGACCCACTGGATATTCTGTTGACTATGCTTCTATGGTTCCTTTACCTGCTGGGTATCCTGTCTCCTCTTCTTCTGTGGAGGTCCATGCTCATATATATATATATACTAAGTAATCTGCTGAAGCTTCTTCTGTGGAGCCTCACACTCTGTAACTACTGAATAGCCTGTCCCCTCTTCTTATGTAGAGTCTCTGGCTCCTCCCGCTGTGATGTATCATATCGTCTCATATCTTTGTTGCCTAGTGATTCTCTACCTGCCTGGAATCCTGCTGCATTTCTTCTGTGGAGCCACAGGCTCCTATACATGTTCTTTATCCTGTTAACTCTTCTATGGAGCCTCAATCTTGCCTACCTGCTGTGTATCTTGATGACTCTTCTTCCAGGCCTTTGGCTCCTCTGCTCATTGAGTATTCTTATGTCTATTCTTCCATGGAGCTTCAATATCCTCCATCCACTGGGTATTCAGTGAACTCTTCTGTAGAGCCTCACGCTCCCCTTCACACTGGGCAACTTGACTCTTCTTCTGTGTACCCTCAGGCTGCTCATCTGTTGAGTATTCAGTCAACTATGCTTCTGTGGAGTCTTAGTCTCAAGCTGCTGGGTATTGAGCTGACTATTTCCATGAAGCTTCAAGCTCCTCCACCTGCTGAGTACCCTGACAAAACTTATGGAGCTTCAGGCTCCTCTACCTCTAGGTATACTGTCCCTTTTCTTCTGTGAAGCCTCAGGCTCTTCAACCTGCTAAATACCCTGTACACTCTTCTGTAGAGCCTCATGCTAGGTTGGTGTTCTTTCTCCTCCTCTTCTGTGGTGCTTCATTCTTCCCTACTTTCTCATAATCTGTCGCCTCTTAATCAAAGCCTGTTGAGCCTCAGGCTTTCCTATGTCTCTTTTTGTAGTTCCTCATAATCCCCTACCGGCTAGTTATTCTATCTCCTCATCTGCTGAGGAACTTCAGACTGTGCAACCTACAAGGTATCCAGCCACCATTTCTGTGTTTTTTAAGGGAAGTAGACCTCCTGGGTACTCTGCCACATCTTCTTCAGTGGAGGCTCAGATTTGTCTCTTAGGTATCCTATAGCTGTTCCTTGTGAAGCCTTACCTGAGGGTACTGGTTGGTACCCTGTCAACTGTGCTTCTCTGCAGCCTCAGGCTCCTCTACCCACAAGATATCTTGCCACTCTTCTTCTGTGGAGCCTCAGGCACTTCTCAGTTCAGTTCAGTAGCTCAGTCATGTCCAACTCTTTGCAATCCAAGGGACTGCCAGATGCCAGGCTTCCCTGTCCATCATCAACTCCTGGAGCTTACTCAAACTCATCTCCACCGAGTCAGTGATTCCACTGAACCATCGCACCCTTTGTCATCCCCTTCTTCAGCCTTCAATCTTTCCCAGCATCAGGGTATTTTCCAATGAGTCAGTTCTTCGCATAAGATGGCCAAAGTATTTGAGTTTAAGCTTCAGCATCAGTCCCTCCAATGAATATTCAGGACCAATTTCCTTTAGGATTGACTGGTTTGATCTCCCTGAAGTCCAAGGGGATCTCTAGAGTCTACTCCAACACCACAGTTTAAAAGCATCCATTCTTCAATGCTCAGCTTTCCTTATAGTCTAACACTCACATCCATACATTCCTATTGGAAAAACCATAGTGTTGACTAGATGGACCTTTGTTGGCAAAGTAATGTCTCTGCTTTTTAACATGCTGTCTAGGTTGATTATAGATTTTCTTCCAAAGAGCAAAAAAGAGTCTTTTAATTTCATGGCTGCAGTCACAATCTGCAGTGATTTTGGAGACCCTGCAAATAAAGTCTGTCACCATTTCCACTGTTTGCCCATCTATTTGCCATAAACTGATGGGACCAGATGTCATGATCTTAGTTTTCTGAATGTTGAACCTTAAGCCCACTGTTTCACTCTCCTCTTTTACTTTCAAGAGGCTCCTTTNTTTGGAGACCCTGCAAATAAAGTCTGTCACCATTTCCACTGTTTGCCCATCTATTTGCCATAAACTGATGGGACCAGATGTCATGATCTTAGTTTTCTGAATGTTGAACCTTAAGCCCACTGTTTCACTCTCCTCTTTTACTTTCAAGAGGCTCCTTTGTTCTTCATTTTCTGCCATAAGGGTGGTGTCATCTGTATATCTGAGGTTATTGATATTTCTCCTGGCAATCTTGATTCCAGCTTGTGCTTCATCCAACCCAGCATTTCACATGATGTACTCTGCATAGAAGTTAAATAAGCAGGGTGACAATATACTGCCTTTATGTACTCCTTTCCCAATTTTGAACCAGTCTATTGTTCTATGTCCCGTTCTAACTGTCGCTTCTTGAATTTCTTACAGATTTCTCAGGAGGCAGGTAAGATGATCTGGTATTCTCATCTCTTTTAGAATTTTCAACTATCGTGATGCACATAGTTAAAGGCTTTGGCATAGTCAATAAAGCAGAAGTAGATGTCTTTCTGATGACACAACGAATGTTGGCAATTTGATCTCTGTTTCCTCTGCCTTTTCTAATACAGCTTGAACATCTGGAAGTTCACATACTGTTGAGCCTGGCTTGGAGAATTTTAGGCATTAGTATACTAGCAAGTGACTAGCAAGGTGACTGTGAGGAGATAACCTCATATTCAAAGGCAGAGAAGCCTCAGAAAAATGGTAGGTGTTGGAGCAGCGGCTGTGCAGTACTCAAGTGACTGTGAGGAGATACCCCACATCCAAAGACAAAGGAGAAGCCCCAGCAAGATAATAAGAGGGGCAAAATTGCATTTAGATTCAAACGCTGTACCTGCCAGAAATGTTCAGAGGGCTCAAACAAATCTTGTGTGCACTAGGACCCAGAGACCCCACAGAGACTGAGACAGAACTGTGTCAGTCTAATAGATTAGTGTCTCTGGTAGAGGTATGGGGTCAACAGTGGACTGCCACAGGGGCAGGGGCTCTAGGTGCAGCAGACCTGGATATGGCATAAGCCCTCTTGGAGGAGGTCACAATTAACCCCACCATGGAGCCACCAAAACTTACACAGGACTTGGAAACAAACTCTTGGTAGTCACAAACAGAATCTTGCATGCATCAAGAGAAAGGAACAGTGACTCCACGAGAGACTGATCCAGATTTGCCCTTAAGTGTCCAAGAGTCTCCGGTGGAGGCATGGGTCAGCACTGGCCTGCTGCAGGGCTGAAGGCATTGAGTGTAGCAGTGTGTGCATGGAACCCTTTGAAGGAGGTGACCATTATCTTCATTGCCTCCACATAGTGTGGCCCCAGGTAAATAACCAGAAGGGAACACAATCCCAACCATCAAAAGAAAATTGGATTAAAGATATACTGAAATGAGCCCATCCATGAGAAGAGGATTCAATTTCCCCCTCAGTCCCTCCCATCAGGAATCTTTCATAAGCCTCATACACTTTTCCATCAGAGGGTAGACAGACAGAAATCCACAATCACAGGAAACTAACCAATCTGATCACATGGACCACTGCTGCTGCTATTAAGTTGCTTCAGTCGTGTCCAACTATGTGCGACCCCATAGATGGCAGTNGGTGGATTCATGTCGATGTATGGCAAACCCAATAGAGTATTGTAAAGTCAAATTAAAAAATAAATAAATTAAAAAAAAAATAAAGGATGGTTACTCCTTGGAAGAAAAGTGATGACCAACCTAGACAGCATATTAAAAAGCAGAGACATTACTTTGCCAACAAAGGTCTGTCTGGTCAATGCTCTGGTTTTTCCTTAGGTTTGTATGGATGTGAGAGTTGGATTTCTAAGAAAGCTGAGGGCCAAGAACTGATGCTGCTGCACTGTGGAATTGGACAAGGCTTTTGAGAGTCCCTTGGACTGCAAAGAGATCCAATCAGTTCATTCTAAAGGCGATCAGTCCTGAGTGTTCACTGGAAGGACTGATGTTGAAGCTGAAACTCCAATACTTTGGCCACCTGATGCAAATAACTGACTCATTGGAAAAGAGCCTGAGGCTGGGAAAGATTGAGGGCAGGAGAAGAAGGAAGTGTCAGAGGATGAGATGGTTGGATGGCACTACTGACTCAGTCAAGATGAGTTTGAGTAAACTCCAGGAATTGTTGATGGATAAGGAGGCCTGGTGTGCTGTGGTATATGCGGTTGTGAAGATTCAGACACGACTGAGAGAATGAATTGAACTGACTGAACTGATGGCAGTTCTAGTTCCAGACTTTTAAGGAATTGTTACACTGTTCTCAATAGCGGCTATGCTAGGTTGCATTCACACCAATTGTATAAGAGGGTTCCTTTTTCTCCACACTCTCTCCAGTATTTGTTTGTAGACTTTTTTTTTTATGGCAGCTTTTCTGACCAGCATAAGATGGTATCTCATTATGATCTTGATTTTCATTTCTCTGATAATTAGTTATGTTGAACATCTTTTCATGTGTTTGTTACCTATCTGTATGTCTTCTTCATAATAATGTCTAGTTAGTTCTTTGGTTCAATTTTTGATTGGGTCATTTCATTTACCAGTATTGAACTGCCTGAGGTGCTTATATATTGTGGAGATTATTTCTTTGGCAGTTGTTTCATTTGCTCTTATTTTATCCCATTCTTAAGTCTCTCTTTTTACCTTACTTATAGTTTCCTTCATTGTGCAGAAGTTTTTAATTAGGTCCTTTTTATTTTTTATTTCCATTACTTTGAGAGGTGGATCATACAGGATCTTGCTATGATTAATGTCAAGGAGCGTTCTGCCTATGATTTCCTCTAAAAGTTTTATAGTTTCTGGTCATACATTTAGATCTTCAACCCATTTTGAGTTTATCTTTGTGTATGGTGTTAGAAAATGTTAGTTTTATTCTTTTATAGGTGGTTGATCCATTTCCCCAGCACCACCTGTTAAAGAGATTGTCTTTTCTCCATTGTATATTTTTGCCTTCTTTGTCAAAGATAAGGTGTCCATCAGTGTGTAGATTGATCTTTGTACCTTCTATTTTGTTCCATTGGTCTATTTTTCTGTCTTTGTGCCATATCATACTATCTTGATGACTGTACTTTTCTGGCATAGTCTGAAGTTAGGCAGGTTGATTCCTCCAGTTTCATCATTCTTTCTCAAGATTGCTTTGGCTATTTGAGTGTTTTTATGTTTCCATACAAATTGTGGAATTAATTGCTCTAGTTTTGTGAAAAGTATCATTGATGGCTTGACAGGGATTGCATTGAATCTATAGATTGCTTTGCGTAGCATACTCATTTTCACTATAATGATTCTTCTGATCCATGAGCATGGTGTATTTCTCCATTTATTTGTGTCATCTTTGATTTCTTTCATCAGCATTTTATAGTTTTTTATACATAGGTCTTTTGTTTCTTTAGAGATATTTATTCCTAAGTATTTTATTCTATTCACTGTAATTGTTAATTGGGATTGTTTCCTTAATTTCTCTTTCTTCTTGTTCATTGTTAAGTGTATAGGATTACAGGGGATTTTCTGTGTATTAATTTTATATCCTGCAACTTTACCATATTCATTGATTAGCTCTAGTCATTTTCTGGTGGTGTCTTCAGGGTTTTCTGTGTAGAAGATCATGTTTTCTGCAAACAGTTATACTTCTTTTCCAATCTGGATTCCTTTTATTTCATCTTCTTCTCTGAATGCTGTGGCTAGGACTTCCAAAGCTATGCTGAATAGCAGTTGTGAGAGTTGGCACCCTTCTCATTTCTGATTTTAGAGGAAATGTTTTCAATTTCTTGTCAGTGAGGATACTGTTTGCCTTTTTTGATTTCCCTTTTGATTTATTCATTAATCTTTTATTTAGAAATGTATTTTTCAATCTACACGTTTTTGTTTTTTACCCCCACCCCCGACATTTTAATTGATATCTAGTCTCATATCACTGTGGTCAGAAAGTTGCTTGATACGATTTCAAATTTCCTAAGTTTACTGAGATTTAATTTGTGACCCAAGATGTGGTCTATCCTGGAGAATGTTCCATGGGCACTTAAGAAGAAGGTGTATTCTTCTGCATTTGGATGGAATGTCCTGAAGGTATCAGTGAGATCCATCTCCTCTAATGTATGTTTTAAGACTCGTGTTTCCTTATTAATTTTCTGTTTTGACGATCTGTCCTTTTAATGTGTGTAGGGGTGTTAAGGTCTCTAACTATTATTGAGTTATTGTCAACCTCTCCTTTTATGTCTGCTAGGTTTTGTCTTATGTATTGAGGTACTTCTATGTTCAGTGCATAAATATTTACAATTGTTTTTACTTCCTCTCAGACTGATCCCTTGATCATTATGTCATGTCCTTCTTTCTCTTTTGTAATATTCTTTAAGGGCTATTTTGTCTGATATGAGAATTGTTACTCTAGCTTTTTTTTTTTTATGTGCTGAAATATATTTTTCCACTCTCTCACTTTCAGTCTACATGTGTCTTTAGGTCTGAAGTGAGTAGGCAGTATATGTATGGGTCTTTTTTTTTTTTTAATCCATTCAGCCAATCTGTGTGTTTTGGTTGGAGTATTTAATCTGTTTACATTTAAAGTAATTATTGATATATATATTCTTATTGCTATTTTCTTAATTGGGGTTTGATTTTGTAGATCCTTTACTTCTCTTGTATTTCTTGACTGTATAAGTCCCTTTGTCATTTGTTATAAAGCTGGTTTGGTGATACTGAATTCACTTCGATTTTTGTTTGTCTGAAAATCTTTTGATTTCTCCATCAATTTTGAATGAGATCCTTGTGCATTCAGTGATCTTGGTGATAGCTTTTTCCCTTTCAGTACTTTCAATATATCTTGACATTCTCTTTTGGCCTGCAGAGTTTCTGTTGAAAGACCAGCTGTTAAGCATATGGCGTTTCCCTTGTATGTTACTTATTGCTTCTCCTTGCTGCTTTTAATATTCTTTTTAAAATCTTTGTTAGCTTGATTAGTATATGTCCTGGCATATTTCTCCTTGGGTTTATCTTGTATTGGACTCTGCACCTCTTGGAATTGACTATGTCCTTTTCCATGTTGGGGAAAATTTCAACTATAATCTCCAAAATTTTTCTCATACCCTTTCCTTTTCTCTTCTTCTGGGACCTCTATAAGGCTAATGTTGGTATGTTTAATATTGTCCCAGAGGTCTCTGACACTATCCTTGGTTCTTTCTGTTCTTTTTACTTTATTCTGCTCTTCAGAAGTTATTTCCACCATTTTATCTTCCAGCTTGCTGATTCTTTCTTCTGCTTCAGAAATTCTGCTATTGATTACTTTGCATGTTTTTAATTTAGTAATTGTTTTGTTTCTCTGTGTATGCTTACTCTTTAATTCTTCTAGGTCTTCATTAATTGATACTTACATTTTCTCCATTCTTTTTTCAAGGTTTTTGATCACTTTTGTTATCATTATCCTGAATTCTTTTTCAGGTAGTTTGCCTATTTCCTCTTNAGTAATTGTTTTGTTTCTCTGTGTATGCTTACTCTTTAATTCTTCTAGGTCTTCATTAATTGATACTTACATTTTCTCCATTCTTTTTTCAAGGTTTTTGATCACTTTTGTTATCATTATCCTGAATTCTTTTTCAGGTAGTTTGCCTATTTCCTCTTCATTGTTCAGACTTCTGTGTTTCTAGTTTGTTCCTTCATTTGTACAGTATTTCTCTGCCTCATTATTTTTTTTAAACTTACTATGTTTGAGGTCTTTTCCCAGTCTTCAAGGTTGAATTTTTTCTTCCTTTTGGTTTCTGCACCAACGGTTTGTGTAAGCTTCTTATAGGGTGAGATTTATGCTAAAAACTTNCATTTGTACAGTATTTCTCTGCCTCATTATTTTTTTTAAACTTACTATGTTTGAGGTCTTTTCCCAGTCTTCAAGGTTGAATTTTTTCTTCCTTTTGGTTTCTGCACCAACGGTTTGTGTAAGCTTCTTATAGGGTGAGATTTATGCTAAAAACTTTTCCCCCCTCTGATGTGAAAGGTTGAGTGAGGTGGTAATCCCATCTGTTGATGACTGGGTTTTTATTTTTGTTTTGTTTGTTGTTTCAGTTAGCTGTCCTGCACAAGGTGCTACTGGTGGTTGTGTGACGCCAGGTTTGTATCCAAGTGGTTTCCTTTGTGGGAGTCTCACTATTTGATATTCTCTATGATTAATTCTCTGGTAGTCTACATCTTGGAGTCAGTTCTTCCACTTCAAAGGCTCAGGGCTTCCCCTTTGGTAAGGAATGAAGATTCCACAAGTGGTTTGTTATGGCATTATGTGAGATTGAAACACATATCCAAAAATAAGAAACCAAAGAGGAACCCCACACAACTGGCAGTTACAAAATTGGGCAAATAATAATTAAAATAATGGAATACACATATATACATATATATCCTTAAGCAAAATCAAATCAGCCCAACAAAAGTATAGTACAATATGTTGACTCGGCAAACAAAGGAAACCAAAAGTTATGTCTACCAGCTAAGAACAAAACTAACTAAAGCACAAACTGCAAAGAATTACTAAAGCAAGGTGTCAAGTGGAGAATAAAACAATGAAAANGCCCAACAAAAGTATAGTACAATATGTTGACTCGGCAAACAAAGGAAACCAAAAGTTATGTCTACCAGCTAAGAACAAAACTAACTAAAGCACAAACTGCAAAGAATTACTAAAGCAAGGTGTCAAGTGGAGAATAAAACAATGAAAACAAAACTAGCAAATATGTTGAGAGGAAAGGAAGGAAAGAAATAAAGAATAGATATGCAAATGAAGATTTATATACATTAAAGATGAACTGCAGGGGGAAAGGACAGTAGGAAACAAACAAAGGAATAAATGTAGATTACATGATAATAGGCTTAAAAATTAAAAAAAAAAAAAAGGAAAGCTACACAAAACTACAAATCTCAACATAGAGACAGGTTTATACCAATAATGAAAAGTGTGATTGGAGAAAAAAAAACCTCAAAAACTTAATTAGATTTCATAGTGCCAATGAAATTGACAGCTACAAAAGTGGGGAGTTTCTTGAGTCACTGCTGTCTGGGTTCTTTCTCTCACTCAGGGTCACAGTTTAACTCATCTCCCTCAGTTCAGTCACTCAGTCATGTCTAACTGTTTGTGACTCCATGAACCACACCAACCCCCAGAGTCTACCCAAATCCATGTTCATTGAGTTGATGATGCCATCCAACCATCTCACCCTTGGTCAGCCTCTTCTCCTCCTGCCCTCAATCTTTCCCAGCATCAAGGTCTTTTCCAATGAGTCAGCTCTTCACATCAAGTGGCCAAAGTATTGGAGTTTCAGCTTCAATATCAGTCTTTCCAGTGAACACCCAGGACTGATCTCCTTAAGGATGGACTGATTGGATCTCCTTGCAGTCCAAGGGACTCTCAAGAATCTTCTCCAACACCACACTTCAAAAGCATCAATTCTTTGGTGCTCAGCTTTCTTTATAGTTCAACTCTCACATCCATACATGACCACTGGAAAAACCATAGCACTGATGAGACTGACCTTTGCGGACAAAGTAATGTCTCTGCTTTTTTAATATGCTGTCTAGGTTGGTCATAACTTTCCTTCCAAGGAGTAAGCATCTTTTAATTTCATGGCTGCAATCACCATCTGCAGTGATTTTGGAGCCCTCCCCAATAGAGTCAGCCACTGTTTCTCCACCTATTTGCCACGAAGTGATGGGACCAGATGCCATGATCTTAATTTTCTAAATGTTGAGCTTTATGCCAACTTTTCCACTCTTCTCTTTCACTTTCAACAAGAGGCTCTTTAGTTCTTCAGTTTCTGCCATAAGCATGCTGTCATCAGCAAATCTGAGGTTACTGATATTTCTCCTGGCAATCTTGATTCCAGCTTGCGCTTCCTCCAGCCCAACATTTCTCATGATGTACTTTGCATATAAGTTAAATAAGCAGGGTGACAATACACAGCCTTGATGTAGTCCTTTTCTTATATGGAACCAGTTTGTTGTTCCGTGTCCAGTCTGTGAGTATTATCTTGTCCTAAATGGTGGCATTTTTTTCTAGCCAGTACAGAGTTAATTTGTTCTTGGGAGTGTGAAAAATCAAAGATTTTACTAAGGTACTTTTTTCAAAGTGACTATTAGAACAAAACAACAGTAATTATTAAGGAAAAAGTACAAAGAGAGGTCAGTCAGGTTTGGTACAGAACACTGTTTTTCTAAACTGTCCCTCTTTCTTCCTGTGGTGCTGTCTATACTTACATACTTATCCACCTGGGGAGGAGTTGAACAGACTCCAATTGGGGGGTCTTTGGGAGGAAGGAGAAGGCAGCCTGCAGGGGAGCCTGTCACATTTCACAGACTGTATTCATATGCAGAGGAGATGATGTGATCACCTGACATACTGCATAAAGAGATGACTTACTGTTGTTTAAACAGACCCCTAACTTCATCTGCAGTATTAAGAATACTATTTAGAACTTAAGTTCAGTGGCAGGACAAAAAGAAAAAAAAAAAAAGAAAGAAAGAAAGGAAGGAAGGAAGGAAGAAATGAAGCTACCAAAGTCCACACTAGAAAACTGAAAGAACAAATATTCAGACAAGGGCTTTGAAAACAGAGGGCTTCTCTGGTGGCTCTGCTGGTAAAGAATCCACCTGCAATGTGGGAGACCTGGGTTCAATCCCTGGTTTGGGAAGACCTCCTGGAGAAGGGAAAGGGTACCTACTCCAGTATCTTGGCCTGGAGAATTCTATCGACTCTATAGTCCATAGGGTTTCAAAGAGTCGGACAGGTCTGAGCAACTTTCACTTTGAAAAATAGAATGGTAGGGGAAAAGTAATGCTACAATGTTTTAAAAGTTATCTGAGGGCTCAGGACTAAGAGAGTGACATAGCAAGCTCCTAAACTTCCCCTCCTGCCATGGACACAGTGCAAAGACCACTACACATCAAGGTTTTGTTTTTTGAAATAAAAGACTGAGATACTCTTACACATCTAGTGGACAAGAAAATATCCACATAGAAACAAGCAGATTTCCCATAAACCCTAACTGCGGCATAACACTTCACAATCCGGTGGGCATGCCCACCTCTAGAGTTCACTTTGAAGAGCAAGGTGTTCAGACCCTGTATCTAGCACCCCATTTTCTATGACATCCACTTCTGGAGCAGACAGGGTCCCAGACACCCAGTTTTAGGACTTGGGTCCAAGAAATCCACAAGACTGTGATAGCCAGTTCTTACCTAGCCCTAGAGGATTCACCAGCTCCTAGTCTTTCCCTGAAAAGGGTCTATTTATATATGTTGAAAGGCTACCTACAGTTTCTCTTCTAATTTAGGACAGAGGGAACTGTCATCTTCCCAGGGCCCAAGGATCCTCTGCATTCTTGCTTGGCCTGTTTCACTCACCATTGTTTCCAGGGAGAAGCCAGTACACAAATCTGTGCTCTAGAATCAGCACCTGCTACCCAGGGGAAACATCCCCAGACTGTCTGGCTCTGACAGCCGCTATGGCTGGCATTCATAAGGGCCTACAGGATGTAGCAGCAATTCTCACCAAGCACTGGAGCACCCCTGCAGCTATACACCCAGGCCAAGTGGAAAGGGAGCAGGCAAAACTCCTTAGCTCCCAGTTTATTCAAGGAAAGGGACTAACTGCCCACTTTTCCAGCTGCCATCTGAGGGTTCAGTTTCTCAGTCAGCCTGCATCTATGTGCTGACTGTGGTCTTCCCATTGCCACACTGCCATACAGTCTTGACAACAAACTCAACTACTAAGAAGCACCAAGAACAAATAAGGTAGCTTGTACTATCATGAAGGTTTGAGAAGCAAACAAAAGCTTGGGCTGGGCTGACTGACAAAGCTCTTCTGCAGTAGACCTTCTTCAGAATACCACTCTGTTGAAACTGGGAGAGGTGGTGGTTTTATCTAATGTACAGAAAGCAACACAGACAAGGAAACTGAAGAAACAACACACTATGTTTCAAATGATTCAAATTCCAGAAATAGACTTTAGTGATATGGAGTAACTCACCTGAGAGTTCAGGGTAACAGGCATACAAGAGCTCACTGAAATCAGAAAAGTGATGCATGAATAAAGTGAGAATTTCAAAGAAAATATTTAAAAACACCAAACAAATCACATAGCTGAAGAATAACAAAAATTCAAAAGAATGATTCAACAACAAACTGGATCAAGCAAATGGATAAGTAAATTTGAAGACAAGTCATTGGAATTTATCCAGTTATTCTGCTCCAGAGGAGCAGAAAAAGAATAAAGAAAATTTGAGGAACTTACAAGACACCATCAGGTAAAACATTTATACACAGTATAGAGGTTAATGAAGGAGACTATAAGGGGGCAGAACATTTATTGAACAAATAATGGCTGAAAACTTCCCTAACATGGAGAAGGAAACAATTATCCAGATCCAGAAAGTCCATGTATTTCCCCCTAAAAATGAATGCCGAAACACTGAGACACAATATATTTTGTTCATTTGACTGCAACAAAGTTCTTGAGGGTCTTATTTCACTGAACAGGGATTGTAGCCCCACTCCCTGAAGTAGAAACATGGAATCTTAACATCTGGACTTCCAGGGAAGTCACCAGTAATTTTGTATTGTCAAAACTACAGTCCAGAGAATCTGAAAAGCACCAAGAGAAAACTTGCTATAGATAATGGAATCCTATGATAGCAGAAACGGTACAAGTCAGAGGATACTGAAATGACGCATCAAACTGTTCAAAGAGAAAAACTTCCAACCAAGGACACTATACCCAGTGAAGTTGTCTCTCACAGCTAAAGTTGAGAGAGATTTCCTGATAAGCAAAAGCTCAGTTCAGTTCAGTTACTCAGTCATTTTTGACTCTTTGAGACTCCGTGAATCACAGCATGCCAGGCCTCCCTGTCCATCACCAACTCCTGGAGTTCACTCAAACTCACGTCCACCAAGTCAGTGATGCCATCCAACCATCCCATCCTCTGTCGTCCCCTTCTCCTCCTGGCCACAATCCCTCCCAGCATGTCTTTTCCGATGAGTCAGCTCTTCATGTGAGTTCCAGCTTAAGCATCATTCCTTCCAAAGAACACCCAGGACTGATCTCCTTTAGAATGGACTGGTTGGATCTCCTTGCAGTCCAAGGGACTCTCAAGAGTCTTCTCCAACACCACAGTTCAAAAGCATGAATTCTTTGGCGCTCAGCCTTCTTCACAGTCCACCTCTCACATCCATACCCGACCACTGGAAAAACAATAGCCTTGACTAGATGGACATTTGTTGGCAAAGTAATGTCTCTGCTTTTGAATATGGTATCTAAGTTGGTCATAACTTTCCTTCCAAGGAGTAAGCATCTCTTAATTTCATGGCTAAAGGGGAGTTAATCACCACCAGAGCAGTCTTACAAGAAATGTTAAAGGAAGTTCTTCAAGCTAAAATGAAAAGATGCTAATAATTGACTGGAAAACCTACCAAAGTACACAACTCTCTGGTAAATACATAGTTAAACTCAAAATGCTCTAATGTTGTAATTTAGTTCAGTTCAGTTGCTCAGTCATGTCTGACTCTTTGTGATCCCATGGACTGCAGCACACCAGACCTCTGCATCCATCACCAACTCCCAGAGTTTACCCCAACTCATGTCCTTTGAGTCGCTGATGCCATCCAACCATCTCATCCTCTGTCATCCCTTTCTCCTCCTGCCCTCAGTCTTTCCCAGCATCAGGGTCTTTTCCAATGAGTCAGTTCTTCGCATCAGGTGGCCAAAGTACTGGGGTTTCAAAGCTTCAACGTTAGTCCTTCCAGTGAACACCCAGGACTGATCTCCTTTAGGATGGACTGATTGGACCTCTTTGCAGTCCAAGGAACTCTCAAGAGTCTTCTCCAACACCACACTTCAAAAGCATCAATTCTGCAATCAGCTTTCTTTATAGCCCAACTCTCACATCCATACTTGACTAGTGGAAAAACCATAGCCTTGACGAGACAGACCTTTGTTGGCAAAGTAATGTCTCTGCTTTTTAATATGCTGTCTAGGTTGGTCATAACTTTCCTTATAAAGTTTACGTGTCTTTTAGTTTCATGGCTGCAGTCACCATCTGCAGTGATTTTGGAGTGACCCAAAAGAAAGTCACCCACTGTTTCCTCATCTATTTGTCATGAACAAATGGGGCCAGATGCCATGATCTTAGTTTTCTGAATGTTGAGCATTAAGCCAACTTTTCCCACTTTCTTCTTTCACCGTCATCAAGAGGCTCTTTAGTTCTTCTTCACTCTCTCCCATAAGGTGGTGTCATCTGTATATCTGAGGTTATTTATATTTCTCCTGGCAATATTGATTCCAGATTGTGCTTCCTCTAGCCCAGTATTTCTCATAATGTACTCTGCATAGAAGTTAAATAGGCAGGGTGACAATATACAGCCTTGATATAGTCCTTTTCCTATATGGAACCAGTCTGTTGTTCCATGTTCAGTTCTAACTGTTGCTTCCTGACCTGCATACAGATTTCTCAAGAGACAGGTCAGGTTGTCTGGTATTCCTCTCTTTCAGAATTGTCCACAGTTTTTTGTGATCTACACAAAGGCTCTGACAGTTAATAAAGCAGAAATAGATGTTTTTCTGGAACTCTCTCACTTGTTCAATGATCCAGCGGATGTTGGCAATTTGATCTCTGGTTCCTCTGCCTTTTCTAAAGCCAGCCTGAACATATGGAAGTTCACAGTTCACGTATTGCTAAAGCCTGGCTTGGAGAATTTTGAGCATTACTTTCCTAGTGTGTGAGATGAGTACAATTTCCAGTAGTGTGAACGTTCTTTGGCATTGCCTTTCTTTGGGATTGCAGTGAAAACTGACCTTTTCCAGTCCTGTGGCCACTGCTGTTTTCCAAATTTGCTGGCATATTGACTGCAGCACTCACCTCCACTAGCTTTGTTGATAGTGATGCTAAGGCCCACTTGACTTCACATTCCAGGATGTCTGGCTCTAGGTAAGTGATCACACCATCATGATTATCTGGGTCATGAAGATCTTTTTTGTACAGTTCTTCTGTGTATTCCTGCCACCTCTTAATATCTTCTCCTTCTGTTAGGTCCATACCATTTCTGCCCTTTTTTTTGAGCCCATCTTTGCATGAAATATTTCCTTAGTATCTCTAATTTTCTTAAGGAAATCTCTAGTCTTTCCCTCTATTATTTTCCTCTGTTTCTTTGCATTGATCATTGAGAAAGGCTTTCTTATTTCTCCCTGCTATTCTTTGGATAGCCCCCTAAATAACAGAGAGCTCTAAATGTGCTACCAAAACATGAGATGATGCTTTCTACAGTGAATGAAAGAATGAAGAACAGGGAATGAAAAGTAAAAATTTTATCTCCTTTTCTTTCTGCCTCTGAAACTCATCTTGCTCCTTGCAAAGTCTAGATCACATAGGTCTCAGAAAGTGGGGACTCACAATACCAGCAACGGGAGCTTATCTCACTCATCCTTGTCCTGCTCTTTGCAATTGCCCTAGCCCCTGCTAACCTGCTTAATCACGCCTGTCCATGTATAAAATCTCTGTAACTCCTTTGTTCAGGGATCAGAGCTTGGAGTGTTAACTGCTCTGGGATCGCCAGTGTTAAAAAATCTGAATTCTCCAACTCTCTGGGTGTGGTACTTGGTTTCTCAATAGTGGTTTCCACAACATTACAACCAGCACCACCTGGGAGGCCCTAAACCATTTTATGAGAATATGTATGTGCTAAGTCAATTTAGAAATAATAAACACCCCTGAATATCCTTCCTGCTTTAGTATGAAGCTTAGTGACCAAACACACTTCACCAGCAAAAAGAACTAGCCCAATCTGAATGTGTAAAGGGAAATGAAACATCTAGGGTTTCACTGGAAAGACAGAGCAGACCAACCCTGCTTGTGTTATGCTCTGGGTGACCTTCAGTTAGCTGAAAGTCTAGAATAGAAAAACATGTGTTTGTATTTTCGGGGACAAGCCATGAGGAGTGTGTCAAGGAAGATGGCCTCTTGTTTGACAGGTGGGAGCCCAGTTCTGAAGAGGAAGGAACACAATGAAAAGTTTAAAAAGGCAGGCCTTGGACTTGAGCAACGAGAGAAGTTTTCAAGTAGATATAACCCAAGACAATAATTGAGATTAAAAAAAACAAAAACAGCAGCTCCTTTCATTGTAATGACAGAAAGTGAAGAGAAATTAAAAAGCCTCTTGATGAAAGTGAAAGATGAGAGCAAAAAAGTTGGCATAAATAATGGCATCCGGTCCCAACGCTTCATGGGAAATAGATGGGGAAACAGTGGAAAACACAGTCAAACTTTATTTTTGGGGCTCCAAAATCACTGCAGATGGTGACTGCAGCCAAGAAATTAAAAGATGCTTACCCCTTGGAAGAAAAGTTATGACCGACCTAGATAGTATATTCAAAAGCAGAGACATTACTTTGCCGACTAAGGTCCATCTAGTCAAGGCTCTGGTTTTTCCTGTGGTCATGTATGGATGTGAGAGTTGGACTGTGAAGAAGGCTGAGCGCCGGATAATTGATGCTTTTGAACTGTGGTGTTGGAGAAGACTCGAGAGTCCCTTGGACTGCAAGGAGTCCAACCAATCCATTCTGAAGGAGATCAGCCCTGGGATTTCTTTGGAAGGAATGATGCTAAAGCTGAAACTCCAGTACTTTGGCCACCTCATGCGAAGAGTTGACTCATTGGAAAATATTGTGATGCTGGGANTGTGGTCATGTATGGATGTGAGAGTTGGACTGTGAAGAAGGCTGAGCGCCGAAGAATTGATGCTTTGAACTGTGGTGTTGGAGAAGACTCTTGAGAGTCCCTTGGACTGCAAGGAGATCCAACCAATCCATTCTGAAGGAGATCAGCCCTGGGATTTCTTTGGAAGGAATGATGCTAAAGCTGAAACTCCAGTACTTTGGCCACCTCATGCGAAGAGTTGACTCATTGGAAAATATTGTGATGCTGGGAGGGATTGGGGGCAGGAGGAGAAGGGGACAACCGAGGATGAGATGGCTGGATGGCATCACAGACTCGATGGACGTGAGTCTGAGTGAACTCCAGGAGATGGTGAACAGGGAGGACTGGTGTGCTGCGATTCATGGGGTTGCAAAGAGTCGGACATGACTGAGCAACTGAACTGAACTGAACTGAACTGAAGAATGAGAAACACTGAAGAGGTGACACTTGACTATTTTTCATTTATACACTATTGAAAGGTTGCTGCTATGAGCTGAGTGTTACACATGTGACCCCCAGAGGAGACGATTTCAATTTGGGGTCAGAAACAAGGCTTGACTACTTGGAGCTTTCTGTATAGCAAAATTTTTTTAAAGATTAACAGAGACAGGGAAAGCTTCTGAGATAGGCATCAGAAGGGGACAGAAAGAGTGCCCCCTTGCTAGTTTTTAGCAGCTGTTTTTATGTCTGTTGAGTGAAAGTCGCTCAGTGGTGTCTGACTTTTTGTGACCCTCATGGACTGTCCATGGAATTCTCTGGGCCAGAGTACTGGAGTGGATAGCCTTTCTCTTCTCCAGGGGATCTTCCCAACCCAGGGATTGAACCCAGGTTCAATCCGCTGCATTGCAGGCAGATTGTTTACCAACTGAGCCACAGGAGAATCCCAAAGCTATTAATCAAATAAGAGAGACACCTCAAATGAGGCAGTTTCACCAGGACCCTCTCTCACAATATGCATTTTTGAGATTGGATGGCATGAAGTGTGTCATTTCCCAGCCATAAAACAATTGACAGTAATACTGGTTTGTTGAGACATTATCAGCCCAAGGTTTGAGAAAAGAAAGAAAGTTAGTCTTGGGGAACCACTTTGAAGAAAGGCAGATTCCAAAGCAATTACATGGTTTCATTAATACAGTTTAAGAAAAATGTTTCCATAAGAAAAATGCATTGGGTAGCTCACGGCAGAAATAGATATTGTCAACATAGAATTAAAAGAAGTCTGTGTGCAAAAAAGGAAAAAAAGTCTGCCACTTGCCGTTTATTTCCTCCTCCACTTGGGGACCTCTGGTCATCCTGTCTGTTACCCTCCCACTGTAGTAGCAAGTAGAACTAGGAATAAAAATCACACTGGATTACATATGAATTTTTATTGAGCAGTTTTTCTCACTACAGAGAATTCACAGGCCACTATTTACAATCTTGGAGTAAGAAGCTGGGCAGCAAATGTGGTTACCAAACGTCATCTGGTTCTTCATGAGAAAAGCCCACAAAACTAAATTAGGGAAAGAGAAAAATTTTTTTTAATTTGCTACATTCTTATCAAGTTTATTCATGTTCTCATTCCTTTTCTGTGCGGTTTCTACCCCTGCTCATGATTTTTATCAGTAATTTTACAGGTTAATAAAATGTAGTAGTTTTTTTTCAAGTCAGTCATTTTGAATGTTTGTTATAGGAAGGCTCAAATATCTGAATGTTTCCCTGATTGAGAATGAACCAGCAATATGCTAAATGGTTTGCATAAGAACACAAAATGCTGGGGACACCACACCTTTTGTCTTTGTCACTAGATGGCAGTATGTCCACTTCTGAGCTCTCTCTGACCACCTTTTAGGAACAATGACACAACACCGAGGAGGAGATAAGAATTTTGCAGTTAGATCTGTATTCATTTTATTAAACACTTTATGATTTCTATAGGAACTATTTTTCCTATTGAAATAGGAACTATTTCAAAATATGTATGTAACTGAAGATTCTATAAAGGCAGTGACTTTTAAACATGATATTCTGCAAGCACACCAGAATAAATTGCATGGAAAGCATTCTCAACATAGTATACTAGACTCAGATAAAATATTACTGTCTCAGGACTAACACATTTGTCATTTCATCATAGAGCTTCCAATATATTTAGTTCTTGATCTGAAGTTATTAAGACACATCTCAACTTTTACAAACTTTGACAAATCATTTACTCAAACAAAAGCCATGACATTTTGTCAGGAGTTAGATACTGAGAAGGCTGGAGCTCTATGTGACCTTCAGATTTTCTATACTTCTCCCTTTGTCTCTAACAGAGAAGGCAGATTGTTATCCCAAAGTTTTCAAGTAAACCGCAGAAGCCCTCAGTACTCTCCACCCACAGACGCCTGTCCACAGCATCCACACCTTATCTGTAGTGTCCTGGTCTTGATTCTGTCGTAGGATTTTCATGTATTTCTCTAGAGGATTTTCACTACTACCAGATATAGATTTGTCTTTCATTTCCTGAACACTCATTTCGAAGTTTTTTTCGTTTCCAACTTCGGTTAGCCTCTGAAATGGGCACCAAAACAGGAAGTATACAAATTTTAGAACTTTTAGGTTGAAAACACACAGTAATATAATCCTGATCTTTTACCTACAACCCACATGAAAAGAATTGTTTTTTAATCGAAGTCATTGGTATCATTAAAGTGGGAACAAAAACATGACTTCTCAATGAAGAAAGGGATTAATATGCCTCAACTGGGATTCTCTGGTGGCTCAGACAGTAAAGAATTCACATGCAATGCAGGAAACCTGGGTTCAATCCCTGGGTCAGGAAGATCCCCTGGAGAAGGAAATGGCAACCCACTCTTATATTCTTGACTGGAGAATCCCATGGACAGAGGAACCTGGCAGGCTCAAGTCCCCTGGGTAGCGAAGAGTCAGATATGACTGAGCCAACACACAGAGAGTGAGAAAATCAACCACAATAGAAGGTCCTCCTCATTCATGAGCCTGTTTTGAGGACCAGATGAGGATGCATGGGAGCAGGCTGGTCCTGCTATCCTGAACCAGGAGACATGAGGCCTGTGTGCTCTGCAGCTGTCCTTAGGTCATCCATGGCTGGTTCACTTCCCCATTCCTCCTAGGACTTGGAGACACAGGGGACTCCCTCTCCCACCACCATGATTACCCTTTCCCAATCCAGCATTTCAAGTTCTCCCCACTCCCTCTGCAGAGTTTCCTGCTGTTTGGTCTGCCTCTGCTCTTCTTCCTGGCTTTGTGGCTTGGCCTGCTGTTCCCAAAGTTCACCTTCTTTCTTCCGTTCTTCAAGTGGTTTCTGGTTGACATCTAATGGGATTGAAAATGAAGAACCAATAGTTTTCAGAAGCAAAATTTTCAAACGGGCTAGGTGTGCAGGCAGGGTGGAGGATGGGGGAGGGGGATTGCCAAGCTCCAGATAGATAGTGTCATTCTCAGCTGCCACTGTGTACTTGCTTCAAGGGGTTGCTCTATCCTTACTGTCCTCAGAGCTCCTAAACCCACCCTGAGCAGCAGGCCCTGCCCACCTCTCAACTGTGTCCCCCATTCCCACCCTGATTGCAGAGGTGAGCCCTGCATTTGCACCTCTGCATTTGGTTTCAAGCCCACCGCATTCTCAGGATTTTTTTTTTCTTCTGTAGCTTGCTCATGCAGATGCGTTTGTCTTTATTTTTTTTTTTAATTTATTTTAATTGGAGGCTAATTACTTTACAATACTGTAGTGGGTTTTGCCATACATTGACATGAATTCACCATGGATGTACATGTGTTCCACATCCTGAACCCCTTCCCNTGTACCACCTCTGATCACCCTAGGATTCTGATCCAATCATTTGTCGCCATTTATTCTCACAGCACTTTGGTCATTTCCCTCACTTTTACTCCCACAAGGGCATGAGAATCTCCTGCCCAAAGGAGGACAAAATCACCACCCTCCCCTTCCTACTCAAGGTACCTGGCAAACACTCCATTCCTTCCAGGCAGATCCCTCCCTGGGGTTTGGGACTGCCTCTGTTCCCATCATTCCCCCATAATTCCTCTTGTCCCTCTCTCTCCTCTCTGGCTTCATACCAAAGCTTCTGTGGGGCAGTTCTCTGCCATCTGCACATGGCAATCCCACATGGTGGTTTCCCTCTGGACCCTGTGACCGAGCTCACTCTGTGCTCTGTCTACCAACTCCCAGCGCTTTGGGCTCCCTCCTCCTCATCCTGCTGCTACAGTGACGTCCTTCACCGACAGCACAAACACCACAGTCTCTGTGCTCCCTGACACCAATCTCTCAGCCTTCAAGTCAGCTTGCCTCCTTAGCACCTGTCACCTCCTGAAGAGAAGGAAAGGAAGTACTGTGTGCTGTCTCTGCTCTGGTAGAGTCCAGATCACCGCAGCCAAGGCCCTGTCAACCGGCCTTTTGAATTCCTCCATGACCACCACTTTTGCACATCTAACCTCCACCAGCACATTCAATGTCATTTGACTCCAGCTGCTCTTCTCTGCCACCTTTGCTCCCAGAGTTGCCACAGGCTTGTCTTACCCTTGATCCTGGCCATTAACCTAACTAACAGGAGGCTCTGTTTATTTCCACCGTCAGAAAGGCAACCTTCTGCCTCCTTGCTGGGGACGAGGGTCACTCCTGAAGGGTGCAGCCAAACTTCTGAACACTCATTTTAGAAGACATTATTCAGTTCAGCTCACTCAGTAGTGCATACCTCTTTGCAACTGCATGGACTACAGCACTCCAGGCCTCCCTGTCCACCACCAACTCTTGGAGCCTGAGCAAATTCATGTCCATCAAGTCGGTGATGCCATCTAACCCTCTCATCCTCTGTCGCCCCCTTCCTCTCCTGCCCTCAATCTTTCCCATCATTAGGGTCCTTTCCAAAGAGTCAGTTCTTTGCATCAGGTGGCCAAAATACTGAACTTCAGCTTCAGCATCAGCCCTTCCAATGAATATTCAGGACTGATTTTTTTTAGGACTGACTGGTTTGATCTACTTGCAGCCCAAGGGACTCTCAAGAGTCTTCTCCAACACCAGAGTTCAAAAGCATCCATTCTTCCATGCTCAGTTTTCTTTATGGTGCAACTCTCACGTCCGCATTTGGTTGCTGGAAAAACCATAGCTTTGACTAGATGGACCTCTGTTGGCAAAGTAATGGTCTGCTTTTATATGTGCCGTCGAGGTTTGTCATAGGTTTTCTTCCAAGAAGCAAGCATCTTTTAATTTTATGGCTGCAGTTGCAATATTCAGTGATTTTGGAGCCGCCCAAAATAAAGTCTATCACTGTTTCCCCATCTATTTGGGATGAAGTGATGGGTACCATAATCTCAGTTTTCTGAGTGTTGAGCTTTAAGCCAACTTTTTCACTCTCCTCTTTCACCTTCATGAAGAGGTTCTTTAGTTTCTTTTCACTTTTTTCCATATGGGTGGTGTCATCTGCATATTGGAGGTGACATTTCTCCCGGCAATCTTGATTTCAGCTTCTGTTTCATCCAACCCAGCATTTCTCATGATATACTCTGCATATAAGTTAAATAAGCAGGGTAACAATATACAGTCTTGACATACTCCTTTCCTAGTTTGGAAACAGTCCATTGTTTCATGCTTGGTTCTAACGATGCCTGGTTGCTTCTTTACTTGCATACATATTTCTCAGGAGGCAGGTCAGGTGGTCTCTTATTCCCATCTCTTTAAGAATTTTCCACAGTTTGTGTGATTCACACAAAGGTTTTGGTGTAGTCAATAAGACAGAAGTAGATGTTTTTCTGGAACTCTCTTGCTTTTTTGATGGTCCAGTGGATATTGGCCATTTGATCTCTGGTTCCTTTGCCTTTTTATGATCCAGCTTTAATATCTGGAAGTTCATGGTTCACATATTGTTGAAGCCTCACTTGGAGAATTTTGAGCATTACTTGGCTAGCATATGAGATGAGTGCAATCATCAAGTAATCTGAACATTCTTTGGCATTGTCTTTCTTTGGGATTAGAACAAAAACTGACCTTTTCTAGTCTTGTGGCCTGTGATAAGTTTTTCAAATTTGCTGGCATATTGAGTGCAGCACTTTCACAGCCTTTTAGGATTTGAAATAACTCATCTAGAGTTCCATCACTTCCATTAGCTTTGTTCATAGTGATGATTTCTAAGGCCCACTTGACTTTGCATTCCAGGATGAGTGATCTCACCATCACGATTATCAGTGTCAAGATGTTTTTTGTATAGTTCTGTGTATTTTTGCCAACTCTTCTTAATATCTTCTGCTTCTGTTAGGTCCATACTATTTCTGTACTTTATTTTGCATGAAATGTTCTCTTGATATTATTACAATGAATTATATAATAATATAATAATTATAATGAACATAATAGAAGACATTATTATAAGAACTATTACCTCTCACAGGTGGAACACTGATGTCCTCAGTTGGCTTCTTTTATTTTGTTATTTCTATTCCCATCTCTGTCAGATGACTGCCATTATTGCTACTGAGTATCCATCTGAATGGTGCTCCCTGGTGATGGGTTTCTGATCATACCCCACCCCCAACTCAGAGAAGCTCCACAAAGCAGGGACTGCTTGACTGCAAAATGCCCAGCCCCCAGCAAAGTCCCCAGCAAAAAAAAAGCTCTGATCAAGCCACCCTAAGTGAATGCTTTCTACAATGATTTACACTGGAATCAGCAAAATCATCCTTCTCACAATCTTTCTTCTGACAGCAATTCTTCCTGTTCCTCAGTATGGTGACTTCACACTGCCTATACAGCTTTTGGGGAGGATGTTTCCTCAATGTTTGGAAACCACCAGTAGAGGGTTTTACTTGAGGAAGGGCACTTTGGTCAAGGAGAAAAGGACCTGTTTACTGGGCAATGCATGGACAGCCTCTACATGGTGGTGAGGGAAGGGGGAGCCTGCAGAAGAGAAAGAGAGAGAAAGGGGCCACAGGAGGGATTTAATGACCACTATTCATTCAACATCATCACTGTTCTGAAGACTGAAATAAAACAGATTAACTGTCCTAATTTTTCAAGCATGAAGGAAGCAAAGAGACAGAAAGAAAAATAATACTGAGTTTTATTATTGACATATCTTGTTAGTTAATGAGAGGGAAACTCAACCAGGTACTGAAAGGAGAAGGGCCTGGCAGGCACACAGGCTATGGCACTGTCCATGAGAGGCATGTCACTGGCCTGATGGATACTGTGTTTCTTGAACAGCCTTGGCACACTCTCCATCCATCTACAAGAGGTACAAGCGAGTCTCCCCTAGCTCTCACCAGCAGCAAGAGAACAGAAGGTGGGGATAACAGCTTGCTGAGCACTGAAGTTTTGGAAAAAGCAACTGGGCCAGCCTTTTCCTTACAGGGTTCCAGGAACTCACTGGAGCCACTTGCCAATGTATCTGCTTCTCCAAGCATTCTTAGGAGATTTTCAAATATTATTTGCTATCCAGTAGGGAAATCGGTCCAGCAACAGCAGAATTCATCTGACGTGGTGAAAACCATCTGAATTCTACTTCAGTAGCAGTGATTTAACAAAGTTAATGAAGTTGGTTCAAAGATTTCATAAAATATATTAAGCTCTTTATTTTACCTGTTCAATGTACTAGACATTCAGACTTGAGGATGAAGTTCTCAAGGCAAAGTAACAGGTTAACACACAAACACAAAGACTTTCTGGGAGATAGGATCAAGATGGTGGAGGAATAGGTCATGGAGCTCACCTTTTTCCACAAACACATCTCAAAACCTCTGCACATGGAACAATTCTCACAAAACATTACAGAACACGGGAAGATCACATGAGACTTAACAAGAGGGCAACACAAGTCTAGGTAACTAGGTAGGATGAAAGAAAAAAGAAAAACCAAAAAGAGAAAGGAATTGAGAGGGTACCTGCAACCATGGGAGGGGCCTGTGAAAAAGGAAAGGTTTCTTCACCCTTGGAGCTGAGGCTCAGGCTTTAGAAGTCAGAACCAGAAAGAGAGCCTGAAAGGTTACAGTGTGCAAGGCAGTGTAGTAATAAGCCTGGATCAGCCAGGTAGTTCATGGGGTTGCAAAGAGTTGCACGTGACTTAGTGACTGAACAACAACAGCTGACGAATACTTAGGTTATTTTAAGTTTCTGGCTATTATGAATAAAGCTTATATAAAGGATATACCAAGCCATAAAGAAACTCAGAGCTGGCTGACACTACATCTCTAGTGAAGTAGGCTCTGAGGTCGAAAAATCTAAGGCAAGGTCAAAGCCAAGACAACAATTTCTAGTCTCTTAAGCTAATATTCTTAAATCTCCATTCTGTAACTAAGGAAGTGTTTTCTAAATCTGAGGCAATTGATGGAATCAGTATAATCCAAAAGTCACTTAACATTTTCACATTCTAGAAAAGTGGGGGGAGAAAGCAAATTTTAAGAAGTCACTTATTTTAAATCTGAGGCAATCCTAACCTTCATAAATTAAAGATTCATTTTGGGGCTTAGCTCTGACTTTGCAGTTATTGTTGTTCAACAGTCACTAAGTAGTGTCCAATTCTTTCACGGACTACAGCACACCAGGCTTCTCTTTCCTATACTATCTCCTGAAGTTTGCTCACTCGTGTCCATTGAGTGGCAAGGTCATTCAACCATCTCATTCTCTGTTGCCCTCTTCTCTTCCGGCCTGAATCATTTCCTAAGTTTGAAACTAGTTATCCTGAAATTAAAAAAAAAAATGGAACTCAGAACTTAAAAAATCTTTATGAAAAAAAAAACACCTGGCACTATATCTGTATCAGTGGCTCTCTAAGAGAACGAATCTGTGTTAATTTGTAGCTGCGTCACTTTTTATAACAGCTGGTATGTTTTGCCAAAACTGAATGCTCTATATTTTGAAACAAGTTCTACATATAAAAATAAGAATATTTAAACTTACATTCAAAAGATGGTTCAAATTCCTCATTATCCTTAAAAGTTAGCTTGTCCGGATTTGAAAATTCACTTTTGTCTTGAA
>SJYV01052985.1:0-10804 GCA_006410875.1 Neotragus pygmaeus | reverse complement strand
GAACTGTGGTGTTGGAGAAGACTCTTGAGAGTCCCTTGAACTGCAAGGAGATCCAACCAGTCCATTCTGAAGGAGATCAGCCCTGGGATTTCTTTGGAAAGAATGATGCTAAAGCTGAAACTCCAGTACTTTGACCACCTCATGAGAAGAACTGACTCATTGGAAAAAGACTCTGATGCTGGGAGGGATTGGGGGCAGGAGGAGAAGGGGACAACAGAGGATGAGATGGCTGGATGGCATCACCAACTCAATGAGTTAGTCTGAGTGAACTCCGAGAGTTGGTGATGGACAGGGAGGCCTGGCATACTGCTATCCACGGGGTCACAAAGAGTCAGACATGACTGAGTGATTGAACTGAACTGAACTGAAACATATGTTTCAGCTATTTTCTCAAATTATCCCACCTCTTCTTCTTCTTCCACATAGTCCAAAAGTCGATTCTTAACATCTGTGTGTCTTTTGCAGTCTTGCATATGGAGTCATCATTATCATCTTTCTAATTCCATATATATATGTGTTAGTATACTGTATTGGTATTTCTCTTTCTGACTTACTTAATTATGTATAATAGGCTCCAGTTTTATCCACCTCATTAGAACTGAATAAAATGCATTCTTTTTTACATCTAAGTAATATTCCATTGTGTACATGTGCCACAACTTCCTTATCCATTTGTCTGCCAATGCACATCTAGGTTGCTTCCATGTCCTAGCTAAACACTGCTGTCATGAACATTGGGGCACATGTGTCTCTTTCTATTCTGGTTTCCTTGGTGTGTAGGCCCAGCAGTGGGATTGCTGGGTCATATGGCAGTTCTATTTCCAGTTTTTTAAGGAATGTTTTTTTCCCCACACTGTTCTCTATCGTGGTTGTACTAGTTGCATTCCCACCAACAGTGTAAAAGCATTCCCTTTTCTCCACACCTTCTCCAGCATTTTTTGTTTATAGACTTTTTGATAGCAGCCATTCTGACTGGTGTGAGCTGGTACCTTACTGTGGTTTTGAGGATNTACTATTTTGCATTCCCACCAAAAGGGTAAGAGACTTCCCTTTTCTCCATACCCTCTCCAGGGTTTATTGTCTGTAAACTTTTTGATGGCAGTATCTCATTGTCAGGTTTTTAAAATTAATTTATTTTTTAATTGAAGAATAATTGCTTTGAAGAATACTTTTGCTTTCTGTCAGACCTCAACATGAATCAACCATCAGTTCAGTTCAGCTCTGTTGCTCAGTCGTGTCTGACTTTTTGCGACCCCATGAATCCTAGCATGCCAGGCCTCCCTGTCCATCACTGCTGGGGTCCAGTCCCAAGGGATCCAGGGAATCCGAAGGGGAGATGGGAGTTGGCAAGGAGATATTTATTTATTTAGAAATATAAAGAGAGATTAGGAAAGAATAGTGTAGTAGGAAAATTAGTGGAGAAGAGAGGCTGGTTTATGAGGAGAACCAACAAAACTCCGAGACAAGGAGTTTGCACCTTCTACGTAGGCCATCGGCGCCCGCTTGAATATGGGAGGGTGCCCTGTCTTGGTCTCCCTCTTGCGTGGGTGTTAGAAGCCAGGGCAAGTAAGTAGACATGATGAGCCTCCAAGCTTCAGATGGGAATTCAGCCAGAAAAGGGAGAAAAGAATGACATGGGGGAGCCTAGCATTGGTGTCAGACCCACAGTTTTATTTTCAAAAGCAGCTTATATACCCCAAGTTGTACATAAAGAAATAATGGAATATGCAGAGTTATGCACGGGCAGCAGTTCTGACCCTTATTGAGACCAGGTTTTGTTTTTGCATACCCTCCCGTATACAAAAGGTCTTAAGTGGTTTTACATCATCTTCTGGCCAGGGGTCTGTTAACATTTTTATGGCTCTTTTCCTAGATAAATGTCTATCAACCAGAAAACTTTTTTTCCCTTGAAGTGTTTTTTCTTGATCTGCATCACCCTCAAAGTACTAAATAAAGTTACATTCTTATAGAACAAAGGTGCACTGGGTTATAACAAAGAAAGTACTTAAAGATCTAATGTTGCTAATACCAGGTCTCAGTTCAGTTCAATTCAGTTGCTCAGTTGTGTCCGACTCTTTGTGACCCCATGAATTGCAGCACGCCAGGCCTCCCTATTCATCACCATCTCTTGGAGTTCACTCAGGTCTACTACCTGTTTTTTCTACATGCCAAGTATATCTACAATTAAAACATATGAAAACTTGGCAGCAAGTATTGGCTCAACAAATGAAAGCCTTAATCAGTTCTATTCTAATGATTTTGACTCCTTGGAAACCCCTACATTCCTAGGATGTTTTAAGCTTCCTGTGCCTCTCACGGTCGGAAGGCTGCAAACAATCACATGTGCAGCTATAAAAGTCTGGCAGGCAGGCTAGACAGCCATCAGAGGGGTTTTTGGATTGAAACACTCTTATTATGCCCAGGAGATTATTATCTAAAAGCTCTAAATTAAATTTTTCCAGAAAAAGGTGGTGAGGGGACAGCCCCTTGTTAATGTCAGAGGAGTTGATGAAAGCATAATGCAGTAAGGCATAAGGCAGTAATGCAGCAGGCAGACTCTGGCTTTGGGGGTAGATGCTCGACAATTTCCAGGGGAACCCCTGAGGTTCGATCCTGCCTTTGCGTATGCTGAGCCTCATTCCTCATGATCTTTGCCATGGGTGGGGTTCCTCACACTGGCTTCTGGCACATCACCAACTCCTAGCGTTTACTCAAACTCGTGTCCATTCAATTGGTGATGCCATCTAGCCATCTCATCCTCTGTCGTCCCATTCTTCTCCTGCCCCCAATCCTTCCCAGCATCAGGGTCTTTTCCAATGAGTCAGCTCTTCACATGAGGTGGCCAAAGTACTGGAGTTTCAGCTTTAGCAACAGTTCTTCCAATAAACACTCAAAATTGATCTTCTTTAGGATGGACTGGTTGAACCTCCTGCAGTCCAAGGGAGTCTTCTCCAAAACCATACTTCAAAAGCATCAATTCTTTGGCACTTATCTTTGTTCACAGTCCAACTCTCACATCCATACATGACCACTGGAAAAACCAGAGCTTGACTAGATGTCTAAGTTGGCTATAACTTTCCTTCTAAGGAGTAAGCATTAATTTCATGGCTGCAATCACCATCTGCAGTGATTTTGGAGCCCCAAAAAATAAAGTCTGACACTGTTTCCACTGTTTCCCCATCTATTTCCCAGGAAGTGATGGGACCGGATGCCATGATCTTCTTTTTCTGAATGTTGAGCTTTAAGCCAACTTTTTCACTTTCCTCTTTCACTTTCATCAAGAGGCTTTTTAGTTCCTCTTCACTTTCTGCCATAAGGGTGGTGTTATCTGCATATCTGAGGTTATTGATATTTCTCCCAGCAATCTTGATTCCAGCTTGTGCTTCTTTTTGCCCAGCATTTCTCATGATATACTCTGCATAAAGGTTAAATAAGGAGGGTGACAATATGCAGCTTTTATGTACTCCTTTTCCTATTTGGAACCAATCTGTTGTTTCATGTCCACTTTAACTATTGCTTCCTGACGTGCATGCACATTTCTCAAGAAGCAGGTCAGGTGGTCTGGTATTCCCATCTCTTTTAGAATTAGGTATACACATATGCCCTCCCTCTTGAACCTCCCTCCCATTTCCTTCTCAACCCACCCCTCTAGCTGGAAATAGAACTCCTGTTTGAGTTTACTGACACATACAGCAAATTACTGTTGTCTATTTTACATATGACAATATAAGTTTCCATGTTACTCCCTACACACATCTCAACCTCTCCTCTGCTCTTCACATGTCCATAAGTATGTTCTCTGTCTGTTTCTCCATTCTGCTGCCCTACAAGCAAATTTTTCAGTACCATCTTTCTTGACTCTGCATATGTGCTTTAGTATATGATATCTATCCTTCTCTTTCTGACTTACTACACTTATAATTGGCTCTAGGTTCATCTACCTCATTAGAACTGTCTCATAGGCATTGCTGTTTATGGCTGAGTAATATTCCATTGCGTATATGTACTACAACTTCTTTATCTTTTCATCTGTCAGTGGACATCTAGGTTGCTTAAATGTTCTAGCTATTGTAAACACTGCTGCAGTGAACAATGGGATACATTTGTCTTTTCCAATTTTGGTTTCCTCAGGGTATATGCCTAGAAGTGGGACTGCTAGGTCATTTAGTGGTTTTATTCCTAGTTTTTTAAGGTATCTCCATACTGTCTTACATAGTGGCTGTATTAATTTACATTCCCACCATAAGTGCAAGTGTTCCCTTCTCTCCACATTGCCTTCAGCATTTATTTTTTGTAGACTTTTTGATGATGGCCATTATGACCAGTGTGAGGTGATAACTCACTGCAGTTTTGATTTGGTGTTTCTTTAGTAATAAGTGGTGTTGCGCATCTTTTCAACCATTAGTCATCTGTATATCGTCTTTGGAGAAATGTCTTTTTAGGTCTTTCTCCCACTTTTTGATTGACTTCTTTGTTTTTCTGGCATTGGGTTGTATGAGTTGTTGGTATATTTTGGAACTTAATCCTTTGTCAGTTGTTTCATTTGCTATTATTTTCTCCCATTCCGAGAATTGTCTTCTCACCTTGGTTATAGTTTCCTTTCCTGTGCAAAAGCTTTTAAGTTTAAAAAACGTGGAGTGATTCAAGAATTTGTGTGACATCCTTGTGTAGGGGCAATTAATCTTCTCTGTATCATTTCAGTTTTAGCATATGTGCTGCTGAAGTGAGCACTGCATTTGCAGATTTAGTACAGCTGCTTTATCTTTAATACCAAGTCTATTCATGAAACTATGAAGATGCTTATTAATATATGAGTATATACACTATACATCATGTTTAGCAAACAAAAAGGAATTATTCATTCACTAAAAGCAGTCTTTTTTTTTGCTCCAGGCAATAATTCTGATGATTCTCAGAGATCACCCATCCTGTAATATGACTGCATATTCTATCCTGCCAGGTGATTTTTAACATCACTTAAAAATGTGGAGCCAGCCATGGCTGAGAACACAGGAAGCTAATCAGCTTTGGTAGAGGCCGGGCAGAGAATGAGGTACTACTTACCAGGCCTTCTGCTCTGGAGAGCTGGAGAGTGAGTGCATCGAAAGGCTGCACTTGGACTCAGCAAGTGATGGCTGTGACTTTCTGTCAGGACAGGGAGTGGTGACTGGGGACTGGCTCAGACCTACAGGGAAGGAGGATCCAGGACAAGCATGTTACAGATTGCGTGGAGAAGATGGCAGTGCAACTTCTAAGGATTTCTACCACTTTGAAAATGCATTCTATCATCCTTGCAAGCAGTGCAGTACGTGAAAATCATCCACAGATGATTTTACAGGAAATTAGAACAATTCAGGCATGAAAATGAAAGTACAGTAATAATAAGAGAACACATGAAACTAATCAGCAGCCAAGGAAAAGCCACGGTCACTCTCTGAAAACCTTCATGTGCCAAGCAACATGCCAGCATTTGACTCTCCATCCCATAGCCTCCACACCACCCGTGACCTGGGGCAGATGACCTGCTCCCCAGTAGCCTGAAGTTCAGAGGCTCCCATGACTCCTCGTACTTCCAGCTGTACTCTTATGCAGAGAGGGGGTACAAGGAGCAAAGTAACCCCTGTCCAGAGTATCCACAGGCCTATGTCCATAGCTCACCTTCCAGGTACATTACACTATCATGGCTTCTTGTGCTGGGGAGTGGCGTAGAGGAGAGCCATCTGGAGACTGCATTCTTGCATGACTTTGCGGCCATACTGCTGGGCACCTCGGACACAACACTTTTGTCCCCTTCACATGTGCTTACTGGAGGCTGCTGAGAGGTGATTCTGCTGTCCACAAAAACACAACTCTTGGGAGCAGCTGCAGTGATGCTCTTGAGAGTCCCTGGCAGGTACAGGGTAGGTGGGCTTCTGACTGCCAACAGGCTCTTGGCAGGGCACCAATGGACCCTTCGATGGTAGTTCTGGAAACCTTTTTCCAGGTTCTCTGCCTCTTGCTCCAGCTTTCTTACCCTATCCTTGGCACTGGCTACAAACTCAAGGTCAGAATCAGGGGAACTGACCTCTCTGCTGGCATTTGGGTAAATGGGGATCTGCGATGTAACTGGACCTGCTGTTGCCTCCTCTTTTCTCAGAGTATTTTTCAAGAAATCTCCGCTGATGTTACTCTCATGAGCCCTGGTACTCAGTAATGTGCTGAGGGAGCAATTTTGAAGAGAGTGCTTCGGGTTGTAGTATACTTCATTCTCTAGTGCTGTGGATTACAAACAGATAGTGTGAGACAGGAAGGGAAAAAGTATAGAACCAAACTGAAAGGTTTGGGGAATTTTTTCATTGAAAAATCAATTAACACGTTAACTAGTTTGTAGGAAGTGATCAAGATGGTGGAGTCATAAGACATGAACTCACTTCCACCCACAAATACATCAACAATACATCTCTGTGTGGAATGATTCTCACAGAATATCTACTGAACACTGGCAGAAGATCTCAGATCTCCAAAAGGGCAAAATAATCTTCATGGAACCAAGCTAGGTCCAAAATAGTACAACAAAAGAAAGTGAAGAATCTGGGACAGGATCTGTACCCTCAGGAAGGAGCTGTGAAAGAGGCAAGATTCCTGCACTCTAGGAGATCAGCCAAGATGGGGGTGAGCTCCAGAGCCTTGGAGGAGAATGCAGACTGTGATGTGCAGCAGCTGGGAGAGAGATAGACCTGCACAAAAGGTCAGCACCACTGCCCTGTATTCCCCACCCAGAGACATGTGTCCACCCATGCAGACAGGAGCTGGGTGTTGAAGCTTACACTTTGGAGATCAGACTAGGGAGAGGGCTAGGGTCTGTCTCTTATACACATCTAACTCCTGTTTGANAGACCTGCACAAAAGGTCAGCACCACTGCCCTGTATTCCCCACCCAGAGACATGTGTCCACCCATGCAGACAGGAGCTGGGTGTTGAAGCTTACACTTTGGAGATCAGACTAGGGAGAGGGCTAGGGTGGGCTGTGTGGAAACAGCTTGAAGGGGCTAGAGTCTGGAGCAGTCGCTTCTGAGGGTGTACATGGAAGAAGCTTGGGCCGTCTTAGAGGCCAGGTGCTATTGATGGTTGTGGTGTGTGAGGGGAGTGCTGGGACACACCACTGCAGCCTTTTCTGCTGTGCATGCTCTCAGGCAGTATGACATAGCCTACAGAAGCTCCAGGAGTGGTCATGGTCATGGCAACCGACATCTGCATGCCACAGGCTTCAGGTCGGTTCTGAGCCTCTGCTGCTCTCCACCCCAAGTTACAGAAGCAGTCTCGAACTGCTGCCACTGCCACTCTCCCAGGCTCCAGGAGCGGTCTCAAGCTGTCTGTGATCCCATCACATGCTCTAGGGGGTGTGTATGAGATCCTCCACCAATGCCAAGAACCTCAAGACTGGGTACCAGCCACCACATCTGCATACCTGGATTATAAGGGTATAATGATCATGGCCAGCACACATTGAGCAAAGAGGCCACAGGTATTCAAACCAAAAACAGCCCTCATGACAAACAAACATTAAACCCACAGAAGCTACACAGGGACGCGTCTACATTTAAATAGTCCCCCGGGACTACAGTAGATATACTTCTCTTCTGTAAATTCAGGAGAGAAAAATTAAGTAAAATGAAGCAGAGGAAGTACCCCTAGTTAAGGGTGATTAAACCAAGAAAACTCCCCTGAAAGAACAAACAATGAAACAGACCTCTTCAGTTTAACAGCACAGATTTCAAAAAAGGATGGAAATACTAAAGGAATTTTAAAAAAGTTATCAGTAAAAGTTCCAAGTATTATAAAAATGGACTAGAAACTATAAAGAGGAAGCAAGAAAATTACAAAACTCATTTGCTGAGATGAAAACCAAACTAAAGGCAATGAATGGGAATGAATAATGCAGAAAAACAGGCAATTCCTTAGTAGTGCAGTGGTTAGGACCTCATGCTTTCACTGACAAGGGTGTGGGTTCAATCCCTGGTCAGAGAATGAAGATCTTGCAATTCATGGGGCGTGGCCAAAACAAAACAAATAATTCAGAAGAATCAATAAGTGCCCCAGAAGACAGAATAATGATCACTCATTCAAGACAGTAAACAGAAAGCCAAATTAAAAAAAAAAATGAACTCTATATATGAGACCTATGGGACAATAAAAAGCATGCCAATCTATACATAATAGGGATTCCAGATAGGGAAGAAAGAGAAAAGATAAAAAATGTATTTGAAGAAATTATGGCTGAAAACTTCACAAACCTGAAGATGTAAACAGACATCCAGGTGCAGGAAACAGAGAGGGTCCACACTAGGTAAACCCAAAGACACCTACATCAAGACATATTATAAAAATGGCAAAAGTTAAAGACAGTGTGCTAACAGCAGCAAGAGAAAGGCAGAATTAATTATAAGAAAACCCCCATAAAGCAATCAGCTGATTTCCCTACAGAAATGTTGCAGCCCAAAATGGATTGGCAAGAGATATTCAAAGCACTGAAAAGGAAAAATCTGCAACCCAGGATACTTGGCATGCATGCATGCTCAGCTGCTCAGTCACATCTAACTCTTTGAGCCCTCATAGGTTGTAGCCTATGGTCATTATACTAGACTCCTCTGTCCATGGAGTTTCCCAGGCAAGAATACTGGAGTGGGTTGTAATTTCCTCCTTCTGGGACCTTCCCAAACCAGGGACTGAACCTTCATCTCCTGCATTGCAGGCATATTTTTTTTTTTACCACTGAACCATCTGGGAAGCCCCAAATTAACCAGTATAGAGATTTAAAAAAATATCTAAGAAAGTTATGATAATCACAATAAATGTCAGAGAAATGAACATGAAGATGTAAAAGAGGACATAAAAATCATAAAATGTGAGGGAAGAGAGTAAGAAAATGTAGATTCCCCCTACTTCCTAGAATGTGTTTGAGTCTATATGGCTACCAGCCTAAGGCAAGTAGATAAAGGATGAAAACAGGATAACTATAAAACAAAAAACATACAACAGATTCACAAAAACCAAAAAGAAGACAATGTAATTATAATAAAAAAAATTCATCAAGTCACACAAAGTAAAACAAAAAGAAATGGACAAAAATATAAAATCAATGGGAAACATTTCTTAAGATGGCAACATATGATTGCTTTTCAGTGTCTCAACTCTGTCCAATATTCTGTGACATCCATGGACTGCAGCACGTCAAGCTCCCTTGTTGATCACCAACTCCTGGAGCTTGCTCAAATTCATGTCCGTTGAGTCAGTGATGCCATCCAACTAACGCTCTCTCATCCTCTGTTGTCCCCTTCTCCTCCTGCCTTCAATCTTTCCAAACATCAGGCCTTTTCTAGTAAATCAGCCATTTGCATTGGGTGACCGAAGTACTGAGCTTCAGCCTCAGTATCAGTCTTCCAATAAATATTCAGGTTGATTTACTTTAGGAAAGACTGCTCTGATCTTGCAAGGGACTCTCAAAAATCTTCTCCAACACCACAGTACAAAAGTGTCAATTCTTCAACCTTCTTGATGGTTCAACTCTCACATTCATACATGACTACTGGAAAAACCATAGCTTTGACTAGACAAATGGACCTTTGTTGGCAAAATGTTGTCTCTGCTTTTCTAAATGCTGTCTAGGTTTGTCATAGCTTTTCTTCCAAGGAGCAAGTGTCTTTTAATTTCATGGCTGCAGTCACATCTACAGTGATTCTAGAGCCCAGGAAAATAAAGTCTGTCACTGTTTCCATTGTTTCCCCAACTATTTGCAATGAAGGATGGGACTGGATACCATGATCTTTGTTTCTTGAATGTTGAGTTTTAAGCCAGCTTTTTCATTCTCCTCATTCACTTTCAACAAGAGATTCTATAGCTTCTCTTTGCTTTCCACCATATGGGTGATGTCATCTGTATATCTGAGGTTACTGATATTTCTTCCAGCAATCTTGATTCCAGCGTGTGTTTCTTCCAGTCCAGCATTTCTCATGATATACTCTGCATACAAGTTAAATAAGCAGGGTAACAATATATAGTCTTGACATACTCCTTTCCAATTTGGAAACAGCCCATAGTTACATGCCTGGTTTTAACTGTTGCCCCTTAACCTGCATACAAATTTCTCAAGAGGCAGGTAGGGTGGTCTGTATTCCCATTTCTTTGAGAATTTTCCACAGTTTGTTCTGATCCACAAAGTCAAAGGCTTTAGCATAGTCAGTCAGTTCAGTCGCTCACTTGTATTTGACTCTGCAACCCCATCAACCGCAGCACGCCAGGCCTTCCTGTCCATTACCAACTCCCTGAGTTCACTCAAACCCATGTTCATTGAGTTGGTGGTGCCATCCAACCATCTCATCCTCTGTGGTCCCCTTCTCCTCCTGCCCTCAATCTTTCCCAGAATCAGCTTCTTTTCAAATGAGTCAGCTGTTCACATCAGGTGGCCAAAGTACTGGAGTTTCAGCTTCAACATCAGTCCTTCCAATGAACATCCAGGATGGATCTCCTTTAGGATGGACTGGTTGGATCTCCTTGGGTCCAAGGGACTCTCAAGATTCTTCTCCAACACCAACATCAAAAGCATCAATTCTTCGGTGCTCAGCTTTCTTTATAGTCCAACTCTCACATCCATACATGGTATAGTCAATGAAGCAGAAATATATGTTTTTCTGGAACTCTCTTGCAATGGCACCCCACTCCAGTACTCTCGCCTGGACTATCCCATGGACAGAGGAGCCCTGGTAGGCTGCAGTCCATGGGGTCACTAAGAGTCAGACATGACTGAGTGACTTCACTTTCACTTTTC